>ML805745.1:191250-202687 GCA_009831015.1 Picea engelmannii
CTGGATATATCTTTCCAGCACTGTACCAGACCGTAAATCTTTCGAGACAAGGAATCTGTAATTGTTCCGGAAGCATATCCAGATCCAGATGCTGCTTCAGCCGACAATTTGGATAAGAGCTTCGAAACAGCCCCGTTAAAGACTTCAGGGTTACTGACCGTGTTCGGAATGTGAATATATTGTCCATCAGTGGACAATCGTCCGATGAATGTAAAATTTTCATAACGTAGAAAACAGACACCCATCCAAATTTTACCCCCAACTGCATTCCCACAACTTTGGTTTTGTCGAATGGTAGTGTTTGCTATTTCTGAGCAATTGTAGCATTGGTCGGCTGTTGTGTCTCCCCTGCATTGTAGGAGGCCATATATTCGGTTAGGACTTTGGCCATGCTCAGAAGTGTTAAACCCAGTTTGAGACGTGTCTCGAACGAGGTTATTAAGGACTGTATTCAGATTGCTCTCAAACTCACTGCCTTTTGTATAGTGAAAGCCCCGGTTGCACTCAGTTGTCTGTGCGTTGCAAACCTGTCCATGAAAAGTAATGAGAAGGGCCGGAACAACAAAAATTATGTAGAATAACGTAATAGTTTGGCCGCTGAGGAGAGAGCATGCATAATCCCTTCCATGGAAATTTAGATTCATTGCGGTTGCCATAGCCATTGGAGAGATTGCGCATTAAAATTATAACAGATATAAATAAGAACGGAACTTCATATGGAGGGTTATCCCTTTGATGGTTACCCCTTTGAGGGTGGTATTGAAACTACTTCACTCCAGTAGAACCAGCTCCCGCGACCCGGCCCAGACAGGCGCCTCACCTTAGGTAAGTCAGAAGGTGTGTTCGCCCCACTTGACTTACTTTTTTTTCAGGGCCCTGTGAGGTTAACCCACAATCACACAACAATTAAACACAGTAGGCACGGATTTGACCCTGGAAACCCAAAGGGGAAAATCGGAATACCTGCTCTAACACTTCTAAACTCTATCAAGAAGGTATCTAGAACACTTACAAACAAATTAAGGCATTACTTAACACTTATAAACCAAATTGGAGAGATTGCGCATTAAAATTATAATAGATATAAATAAGAACGGTATGAAATGGTTATTCAATAATCAACGATTTGAATATTCATTAAGCCAAGAATAGTCAACGTCAAGATATAAAAACGCCGAGGACTATGATCAGCCGTCAGAATTGACACCACCTGCCTTGGCTATCCGATATTTGAAAATATCTCGCCCTTGCAACTTGCAATGAGAAGTACCAGAACAACCACAATTATGTAGAAGAGCATAATAGTTTGGCAGAATGCCTTGCGAGGAAGTTTTTGTTAGTTAGCATCATCATGACCATGGACCGTAGAAAACCTGCACTGCCATAGACCTGGCAATAATGCTCCTTATATTATATTCAACGAATGCATAACGATATGAGATGGTTAATCAATAATCACTGATTTGAATATTCTAAACTCAAGAGGCTCTCAATAATCATATGTAGCTTGCTATGGAGCATTCAATGTTGTTGTTGGTAGTATATACATCGTAGTCAGATTTTACTGGATCTACCAATTGCAACATAGAAAGCTGTTTAATGGCATTTTAATCATAGATAAGATTTCCTCTTTATATTCTTAGTCATCATACTAAATGAAATATTGTTATTTCAAATATTAACTTCCTTGCATGACAAAAGATGTTGTTTATCATTAAAATAGATGATTAAGATGATTAGTGTAACAACAAAAATTATTTGCACAATGGGCCCGTTCGTTTCATATAATGTTTATCTGTAAAATGGAACCGGATGCGAGTTCTATAAATCGATCAATAAGAAGGCTTTTATTTGCAGATGAGACTAGGTGGGTTGTTGAAAAAGGCTGGGGAGTTTTCAATATTGTGCAACACAATGTTGTTATCTTTTCTGTAACTGTGAAACTGTGTGAATACTCTAGAACTTCCTAATATGTATTTTGCATCTAGAATACACACCTTAATTGTCTTCTAGTTTCTTTAGAGGTTATGAATTGTTATCTTCTCTACAACAAGAAAGTAGTTGAATACCCATGACCTTCTCACAACTTACTTTACATCTACAATACTTATATATGCCTTAATTATTTTAGGGTTTCTTTCTAGCTTATGCATTAGTGACTATATTCAAATATTAAAAAACTAATTATACTAGAATATCCATAGGTTAAATTCACATCTTAAAATTTAAAATTAATAAGATATATAATAGTAATGTCCATTGGGATTTGAGGTTACCATCTATTTGCTTTTGTGTCTAATTGTTCATTTTAAAATTTAAAATTAATAAAAATTGTATAGCATTAATGTCCATTGGGATTTGAGGTTAAGATTTATTTGTTTTTTGTCTAATTTGTAGAAGATAAAGCTTGGTAGTCCTATCTTCATGTGCTTCTTGCAAAATCCAAGGTTTGAGGTTACAATATATTTGCTTTTGTTTGTAATTGTTTTACATAAGGAGGTGAGTTTCAATATCTAGAAGAAAGTGGATATGAAATTCAATAGGGAAGTGGTTCTGAATTCCTACAGGGAAGTAAATGAGAATGTTGATAGTGAAGTGGATCTAAACAAACTTTGATAGTGCAGATGATACCACTTCCAATCCCTATTCTCCTTTACTGCATGCAAAACCCAGAAAAATAAATGTACAAAGAAATGCCTTCTAGTACCATATTTTTGACACGATGATGCCAAGAAATTCATGATGGTTCATAAAGTAAGGCAATGTCATCAAATCAAATTAATGTGCACTCTTTCTATTTAGGACTTTACTTTCATCAAAGGAGGTCTAATTGTTTGATGAGATTTAAGTAGGCTTTTACTTTCATTGTAGCAATGAATAGTTGAAATGTTAAAATACTAGCATAATCACATTATAAAAATAGTTAGTATATACAGATAAGAATCATTTATTTGAAAAAATGGAAATGAGGCACGAGTATATCAACCATTTTTATAATGTAGTTGTGCTAGTGAATACCTCCAATTGACTTTGCTAATGGTATATACACCTTGGTGGGATCACCCAAAAATATATATACCACGTGCAGCAGCTTAACAAGCTGCTTATTGCTTGCCATATTGAATACCTCCCATTGTCAAAGTCAATGATGCCTTTTATACGAAACGCTGCGGACAATGATGGGCCGTCCAAATTGAAAACCTTCTTAGTAGCAAAAAATGTAGCCCTTCCAACTTCCATGTTCCTTCCTCGTTCAAGAGTGTACCTACGCGTTGAAAGTAAAGTAAGATTTCATTTGATTTCGTTTGTTCCATGGTCTTTCCTCGTTCAAGAGTGTACCTACGCTTTGAATGTAAGGTAAGATTTCATTTCATTTCGTTTTCACTGAAATCGGTGGTATATATTGTTTATACGGAAGACAAGCGAATATATATTGATAGGAACCTCTACATATTGAAAAGTAAGATTTGACTCGATATCATTTGGTTGAATAGAGTGGGATATGGTTTGTGGGGAAACTAAGTGCCATACGGTGTATGTATTTATCTTATTTTTTCATTTTTTTTCCAAGAAAAAATTACTCGATATTATAATTAAATTATAATTTCATTTACAATGCTAGCTCTGTCGAGCTGGTTACCAGAAAATTCGGAAAAGTATTCTCGCCAGGCGATCCATCAAAGCAAATAGAGGGAGATTCCCACTGTCAGCAAAACAGACACGCTACCACCCATCAGTTAGTGGTATATGAGAGAGACTTTGGCTACTATAAGAGAAATCGAATGCTATAACAACCCATGGAAGGAGAAGACTCCAAAAACAGGAAAATCAATGTTGATTCAGAGCACTCACCCACCTCATTCGAACAGATTTATGTAGGAGATGGGACTTTCAAATCCATTCTCACAATGGAAAACCGAAAGTCTCCCCACCTCCCCGCTGAGAGCTCTTTTAGAAAGAGCATCCGCCTCCTTGTTGTGTGTCCTGGAAAAGTGTCGGAACTTGATGTCCATGAAGAGCTTTGAGAGAGTCTGGGTTTTTTCCTTCCAGCCTTCTATTTGGACCGAGTTGAGCTTACACTTTTGGTTGATCCAGTCAATAATGACTCGCGAGTCTCCAAGGACTAGAATGTGATCAAGCGACCAAAGAGAGGCAAGGGCGAGGGATGTCCATAATCCCAATAGCTCTGCTTTAGTATTCGTGCCCTCCCCACAGTTTATGAACCATTTTGTAGTTCTCTTTGAATGTGTTTTGAAAAATCCACCTGCCCCGCAACAAAGACCAGTGGATGCCGCAACTCCATCGAAGCACGCCAGTGTGTATCCATCAGTCAATGAGATCTCGCAAATCTTGGGAGTAATAGACTTGTTCGAGGGTGGATGCCAATGGAAAGAGGCCCAAACTTTGTGAATTACCGCCTGAATGGAAGGAGGACGGTCTTCAAAGATCGCTTTGTTCCTCTCTGTCCATATCTGCCAGCAAATGTGTACATCGAAGCTTGGGGGGGCGGACTTATGTGTGATCCAGTCAGAAAAGCAGGCCGTGAACGTGTGACCTCTCCAGTCCACAGGGAGAGAGAAGGACTTGATCAAATGAAGCCAAACCTCCTTTGTAAAATCACAATGGACCAAGAGATGATGCACATCTTCAGTAGCATGTTTGCAAAGTGGGCAAATGCCAGGGCCCTCCCAACCTCTATGTCTGAGAGCCTCCCAGGAAAGAATTTTCCCTCTACCCGCAATCCAGGTAAATAACTTTAGTTTAAGCGGGACCTGCCATTTCCAAATATGGCGAATCCACGAGTGGTCAACCTCAAGCCTCATCTATTGAAGGTAGGCGTCATAAAGATTTTTAACAGTGATGGAGCCTGTGGCATCTCCCCAAGCCCACAGCAAGTAATCAGGTGTATCGGTGAGAGTGATCCCGGCACCTTTGAGGGCCGATGTGTAGCGGCTCCATTCTATAGCAAGGGAACCTTCAAGGGACAGGGATCCACTGTCCAACCAGTCATCCAGGAGGGAGAAGGCACCGGTCGGAATCTTAACTTGTGCCAGGTAAGTGCAATTCAGAGCCTCAAGCCGCGCGCTCAGCAATGGAGATAGGATCGATTGGTCTCCCAGTCCCAGAATCATATCTCGGCCAATGCGGATGTCATTCCTAGTACCAGCCTTCCACCGTAGCCAGTGGAGAACTACCTGTGAGGACGCGACCATACCTTTCTAGAGAGGTGAAGCCCAACGTTGTAGTAGAGTAGGCTTTCAGATCCAGTCATGGAGGGACAGGGAGCCCAAATACTTTGCTTTGATAAGTTGGCTCCAGATGTTATTGTGGGTGAGTGCTCTCCAGAAGGAGCTGGCCAGGAGAGCTGAATTGAAGGTGGAGAGAAGCTTTAACCCCCAGCCCCCTGCCTTCCGAGGCTTAGATAGCTCTTGCCAACTACAAAGGTGAAATCAACGCTTGCTAGCTTGATCATTCCATAAAAAGTTGTAAGTGAGCCTCCGAAGGATCAAAATAATCTTTGCGGGTAACCGCTCCAAAGACATCCAGTAGACAGTTAGGCCTTCCAGAACCGACTTGACCAGGATAAAGCGACCCCCAATCGACAACCATTTATTGCACCAGAAGCTGATTTTTTTTTCATAAAGTGCCACAAGCCACTGCTAGTCGCAAGGTCTGGAAGATCCCAATTTTAGCTGGAAACCAAGATATGTGAAGCCTTCGCTAAGATTAAAGAAAGGAAGGGGGATGGAGCCCTTTAGATGATGAAGTTATGAATCTGTAATGCCCCAATAATGTACTGTGGATTTTGTAAAATTTAGGGACAACCCCGAAGCAAGACAGAAGCGCTGTAGCGTTTCTTTTAGGACTAGCCATTCCCCCAGGTCAGCGCTCAAGAGAATAAGAACATCGTCACAAAACATAAGGTGAACTAGATTAATGCAGTTAGAGATCTTTAAACCCGAGAGATGGCGATCTTCGACTCTTTTGGAGAGAAGGAGGCTGAGTCCTTCCATGATCAGGATAAAAAGATAGGGGGAAAGTGGGCATCCCTGACGGAGGCCCCTTTCACTCTTGAAGAAGCTAGAAGGCTCTCCATTAATTAGAACCGCAATGTTGGCATTTGTAACACAAGAAAGTATCCAATGACTGAACTTTTCTCCAAAACCCACAGAGAATAGTATTAATCTTAGAAACTCCCAGTCGATGTTGTCGAAGGCTTTTTTGATATCTAACTTCAAGACGAGCGCTTTTAACTTTTTTAGCTTGATGCTATGTATGCACTCGTGAGCGGTTGCAACTGCATCTTGGATTCTTCGGCCATTTAAGAATCCCAGCTGCTCAGCTGAGATACATCTTTGTAGAAATGGCTTAATTCTATTAGAAATCACTTTGGAAATAATCTTGTAAACAAGATTGCAAAGTGAAATTGGCCGGAAGTCGCTGAAGGCTAGAGAGTGATGTTGCTTCGGTATTAAAACCAAAAATGTGGAATTGAGACTCCCAATTACCTTACCTTTGATGCGTGAATCTTCTACCATCTGTAGTAGGTCCTCTCCCACAAGGTCGAAGAAGTGGAGGAAGAATTCTGACGTCCAGCCGTCTGGCCCAGGGCTCCTTTCTTTCTTGAACTTATGTAGAATGTTTTTTATCTCCGGCAAAGTAACTGGAGCGTAGAGGGTGACAGCTTCCTCTTCCGAAACTATCGAGGGGTATAGACTGGCTGTGTAGCTCTTTTCCGGGAGGTTGAGGCTGTTCTGTGCACTGTAAAGTTGTTTGTAATAATAGATCGCTTCTGCCTTAATCCCTCCTGCCCATGGATGACTTCCACCCCGGCTCTTTTTATAGACCAAATACTCTTTTCAAGTCTGTTGAAACTCGCTACATTATGAAAGTACTTTGAGTTGGAATCTCCACTTTTAAGCCAAGTGGCTCTGCTTCGGAGCCTCCAGGCATTCTCTTGCGAGCAAAGAATGGAATTTCTATTAGACTCGAGCGACTTGAGTTTGTCAGCCTCCTCAAAAGTTAACGCAGATATAGATGAATTTTTGATAGCTTGTATGATCCCATTCTCCAGCGTAACAAGTCGGGCCTGTTCCTCTTTTTTCTTTGCATGATACCACGATTTGGAGGAGTCCTTCAAGACTTTTAATTTCCATATAAGACGTCGCTGTGCATTATCTTCCGTGAAAAAACAGGGGTCGCTCCAAACTATAGTGACCAAATCATTGTAGTCTGTCTCCATGATCCAATTGTGATTGAACTTGAAAGGGGTCGAGTATAACCGGTCTGGAGGTCTCGGCTGTGAAAGTATGGGAGCATGGTCCGAGAAGAAGGGGTGCTCAACCCACGAGGCCGATAATTCAGTAGAAGACAAGTACTCTTCAGCAACAAGAAACCTATCTAACCTTCTGGCAATGGCGTCAGGCCCCGATCGACCATTCCTCCAAGTGGGGACAAGCAGGCCTGGTAAGATATCAGTCAGTTTGTTGGTGACAAAAATATTTCTGTAAAAAACTTCGGTAGCCCCCGGTACATAGCTGCCTCCCCAGTTCTCTGTGGCAGATAAGATAATATTGAGGTATCCACCTACAATGAGAAATGGAATGGAGAGAATTCCACTATCAGCTAGAAGCGACCAGAATCGCTTTCGGTCCGAGCATGGGCCGTAAATATTAAGAAGCGCAATCTCTCATGAAGTTGCTAGGCAATGACCCATACAAAGGATACCTCCAGTAGTCAATGTGGGTCTCAGGTCAAATACACTTGGCTCCTAAGCCACCAGTAAACCACCGGAGTTACCAGTGGAGCTAACGGCCACAGTGTACCAAGTTGGGCGAAATAGAAACACAAAATCTCTGGATTTCTGAGCATCAGAAAGCGTTTCTTGCAGGAAGATAATGTCCGGCTTTGAACGCTCCAGGAGTCTTCTGAAGGAGGTAGCCTTGAGAGTGCCTCCGATCCCTCGAATATTCAGGGAGAGCACTATCATTATTTTGAACGTGCCAAGGCCTTAAATGCTCTAAGGGCCTTTCCTTCCTGGATCGGGAGATCTGTAACACTTTGAACGGTGTTCTGTAGCTCCTTTTGTTTTCTGGAGCTTCTCGTCTGGAACGGGGAGAGTTCAGTGCCAATGCCTCTCGACCACGCTAAAGCTTTTTCAACTTTTACCTGCCCCAGGGAGGAAGAGATTCCAGCCTCGACACCAGGGCGGATGAGTTCTTTTCCCCTGAAAATAGCCAGTTGTGGATCGTTATCCGGTAATGAAGTGGGTGTGGTCGAGGACGCCAATATATCTAGTAGATTTGGATCCACATCTTCCGACTGTCCAAAGCCAGGGGGCTCCCTGGGTAGATCTTCGGGGTCAATAACAGAGGGGGGAAAGATAGGTATCCTAGTCGATGAAGGGATTAGTGGAGGAGCGTCCGAGTATGTGGATGGATGACAAGTGAAAGATGTGGCGCTTCTTCCCGGAAGGAAGTCGGTCCTGTGTCTCTACCAGAGAGCCAAGGGAAGCTATGAAAGGAGATTTTTTCTGCCTCGGAGAGAGTCGAGTATAGGGAAGGGCAGATCTGGCTAACTTTGTGCAAAGGTGACTCCGCTAGTTCTGTAGTTGGGTGAGTGGATGGAGAGGGAGACACCTCCAGAAAGGCGAGGGAGGGGTCAGGATCCAAGTAATCTGGTGGGTTAAGGAGAAGTTCCCTTTCTTCAGATTGTTCAAGAGAGGACTTACCCGGACATGAGCGGCGAAGGTGACCCGTTTCACGACAGATGTTGCAGCGGAATGGGATCCCGAGGTAGTCCAGGGGCTGTTGGAGCTTCCGACCTCTCCAAGTGATCTCCAAGGTTTCCGGCAAACCTGTAGTTGTGTCCAACTCCACCAGGACTTTCCCCACTTTTCTCAAGGGACTGGCCAGTAAATTAGTGTCAAGAGCTATAAACTTTCCAAGTGAGTCGCCAATTGCTCTGAGGGCCTCTTCGTTCCAGAGGTGAGGAGGGAGGCCCGGAAGTAAAACCCATAAATGTCTGAGCTAGAAGTAGTCTGTGTCCGGGTTAAATGCCAGCCTCCAGCGCTTCAGCATGAGACTGCTGCCATCGTAGGCCCAAAACGAGGAGAGTAAAAGAGAAGCATCTTGAGGTGTCCTGCAATGGAACCCGAGCCAGCCTCTCTTAAGAAAGAGAGTTTCAGGAGTGTAACCTAAGAGAGGCACCCAGTTTGTGCTAATCTAGTCCTCCAGCTTCTGGGTGCATAAGCTTTTGTAAGAGATTCGACCCACCAGCAAGCAAGTAGACATCTTGCAAAGATTTTTGAATCCTACACTGTCCCCCAGCACAAGGCGGGAAATCTTTTTTTTGGCCTTCCAAACCTTTCGACCTGGGGGAGCTCCATGGGGGTGGGGGGGGCTCTGTGTTTGACTTGAACTGTGGGGTGTACAGGTAAGGAATAGGGCAAAGAAGATAGTCCACCAGGAGTAGGTACATCGCTGATCTGAACTTCAGTAGTTGACAGTAGTGGAGGGGCAATAGAGAATAAGCTATTTGAAAGGGGAGGCTTGGCGGGAAAAGGCTGTTTCCTGGATGCAAGTGTGTCCACTTTGTCAAATAAGCCTTCCTGTTCCCAGATGATCTCGTCGGATGGAAGCATCAGATGGTTGGTCAGTGACTCCATAAAGATAACTATGTGGTCCACCTCCTTACCACTTGGATGAGTGACAGTGCATAAGCGGGCCAATGGGATAGCTGACAAGTGCCTGACAGGGAAACAGGTAAAAAGGAGGTAAAAGGTCCGTGATAAGGATCAGTAAAAGAGGCCAGAGACACAGGCCTGCACGCTCATAGATGGATCTTGAAAATGGTTCTGTCGGTCTGTAAAGTCAAAGAAAAGATATAATATCAAGTGGTCGGCAGGGTGAGAGTGTAAACCGGGACCAGTCCAGTGACAGTACTGGACAATGAGCTAAAAGACAAAAATTTCTAATCATGGCGAAGGCTACTTTTGAGAGTCTGAGAACCGAAGACCGTATGACTATCAAGCTATTGGGGAGACCCTGATGCCTCCACTGTAGTTGTGGACCGGGTTTATGCTAGAACAGGTAGGAGGGGGGCCATCCACCCAGGAACATCTCGCCTGGTTCGCCTGGTTCGCCATCTCTCTCTCAACTAAACTATTACTTGAATCTTAAATGATCTTATCGACCTGGACAACCTTGAATTACTTTTTCGTTGGAAGCTCGTCGACGACCTTGATTAGTCCGTCACATAATAATAAAAGGCACGCGTACAAAGGTCTTTGAAATTGTGAACCAAAACAAATAATAATAAAAGGCACGCGTAGAAACCTATACGTACGTAACAATTATAGGATGGAAAATCCAAAAAAAATCGGTGGTATGTCTTATTTAGTGATTTAAAATAGTATAGGATGATTATTTTATGTTTTTAACTTTTTTTTTTCATGCTCCCACGGGTTAAGTTATCGTTCGAACTGTTCTAATACGCGTTAAGGTAGGTTTGATTATAATGATGGACAAAAATAATTAAAAAGATGCTTAAAAGGAGTCAAAGTGATGGCTTTCTTATATAAGAAAGAGTCCAGTCAAGTGGCTTATTCGATACAACTTTTATTGGATACTTTTTTATATAATTTTTTATTGGATACTTTTTTATATAATTTTTTATTCGATATAACTTTTATTGGATACTTTTTTATATAATTTTTTATTGGAAAGAGTCCAGTGATGGCTTTCTTATATAATTTTTTATTGGATACTTTTCCTTCCAAATAGAACTTTCAGCGATGTTGCATACTTTCCCTTCCAAATACATTAAAATTTAAAAATGGAATTTGTTTGCATCATTGTCAAACTCAAGTTGCTACAACTGTAAATATGTATTTTTTACATATAATATTAATATTGAATATAACAATGAATTTATATAGAAAATGTCCATAAAAAATGAAAATTATGTCAAAAAGATATCTTAATAAAAAAGTAAATTTATTTATGGAACATTTATGTTAAAACAATATTCTAATATAATTAGTAAAATGATTAATTGAAATTTTGATTAAAGGGTGTTGGCTACCTATTCTATGAAATGGTTTTTTTTGGCTAGAATCCGGCGATATAAATTTACATGAATTATTATATTTCGTTATTCAAAATCCATTTCTGAATGCAGAAATGGATTTAGCATGCTAAAAAACTCCCAGGGCACTCAGATTCTACAGAAATAATCACTTAAATCTATGAATTCAACAATTTGTCACCGGATTTCGGGCAAATATCCCTGGAAAAAATCTCCAATTCGTAGACTATGATCAGCCATCAGAATTGACACCACCTGCCTGAGCTATCCCATATTTGAAAATATCTCATAATAGTTTGGCAGAATGCCTTCCGAGGAAGTTTTTGTTCGTTAGCATCATCATGACCAT
>ML805746.1:22446-34357 GCA_009831015.1 Picea engelmannii
CAAGCCCACTCAGACAACTTCATCTCCTAATGGTGACAAATGAGCAAAATATAAAAATAAGAAGACTGACAGACATTGCAACTTTTGTGATAAAGATGGTCATGATGAGTCCAAATGTTTCAAGAATATGGCAGCTTTAGAAGTAGCAATGAAGAATCACAACATCAGTATTGATTCTACTTCTTCTTCTTCTTCTCATGGACATGCACTTTCTGCTTATGGTTTCTCCTTCAATACAACTTCTACTTCTTCTTCGGATGAGTGGCTTATTGATTCTGGAGCATCTTATCATATGGCTAAGGATAAAGACATAGTTTATGCTCTAAATGAATGTAACACCAAGAAAATATTTGTTGGTGATGATATATCTCTTAGTGTTGTGGGATCTAAAATAGTTCAAGTAGATCTTAACTAACTCCTAAGTGTCTAAATATCCTAACATCCCCCCTTAAGATCAACTTGGGATAAGATTGAAAGATTTACAATATTGACACAATATGAGAAGGAAGGAGTCCCCCCTAAACTATAATGTATCCTAAAGTGAATTGTACCACGGACATAGTGAAGTATCCTTTTAGCTGCTTTCCAATGGCTTTCATGGGGTGTTTGTGTATACCGGGCAACAATACCAACATCAAAGGAAAGATTGGGACGGGTATGAGTCAAGTATAAGAGGCTACCAACTAACTGACGGTACAAGGTGGCATCAACTTCGGGAGAAGTACAGGTGGCAGTAAGCTTGACTCCAGACTGGAAGGGAGAAGGGGTTGGTTTACAATCATCCATGTGAAAGCGACGAAGAAGGTCACAAGCATACTTAGACTGGGAAACAAAATTTCCTTCATTGGTTTGCAACACTTGGAGGCCAAGGAAATAGTGCAAAAATCCTAAGTCTGTCATTTCAAATTTCTTCTTAAGGTCGGTTTTCACATGGTTTAAAAGTTTTTAGTCACTACCAATAAGGATAAGCTCGTCAACATAAAGGACAAGGATGATGAAATGGATTCCTACTTTCTTGGTATAGACATTAGGATCAGAATGACATACAGTGAATCAGGTATCAATAAGAAAGTTGTCCATTTTGGCATACCAAGCTCGGGGAGCTTGCTTAAGACCATAAAGAGATTTCTTAAGGCGACAAACAAGGCTAGAGTCATTCTAGACATAGCCAAGAGGTTGTTCCATGTAGATTTATTCTTGCAAATATCTGTGCAAGAAGGTGGATTTAACATCCATCTGATGGACCTCCCATTTATGCGAGGCAACAAGGGCAAGAACAAGGTGGATGGAATTCATTTTGGCTACAGGGGCAAAGGTTTCATTATAGTCATTTCCATCAACTTGGAAAAATACTTTAGAAACTAACTGAGCCTTGTGTCTTTCAACACTTCCATCTGATGCATACTTAGTTCTATAGACCCATTTACATCTGATAAGTTTTATTCCTTTTGGAAGAGGTACAAGATCCCAAGTATCGTTTTCCATTACAGAACAATACTCTTCATTCATTATTGTATCCCAATCTGGATGACCTGAAGCTTCTGCAAATGTCTTTGGATCTTGAGTCTCCAAAACTTGAGCCAAAAGAGAAGAGGCTCGTTGGAACTGTGAACATGTCTGACGTTGATATGAAGGATCACCGACAATATCACCAGTTGCTTCTTGTGTTGAACAGACCCATCTAGGAAGCGGAGGAGATGGTGTTGGTTCAGGTTCAAAGGACTCATCTGGAGGAAGGTGAGCAGGCGGAGGTGGATTTTCATCCTCATTTTCATCATCTAAAGAAGAAAATAGAATAGGAACATAAGAAGGCACAATCATCGAAGACGACGCGCGGGTCGAAGAAGGCACAATCGTCGAATTAGGCTCGCAGGCCAAGAGATTTTCATCAAATTTAACATCTCTTCTAATAATAATTTCATTACAATGTGGTTGAAGAAGTCTATAACCTTTGACATCTTCAGAATAGCCAACAAATATACACTTTTCACTTTTAGGTTGCAATGCTTTCCTTTTCTCATCAGGAATGTGAGCCCATGCTATACTTCCAAATACACGGAAGTGACTTACATCTAGTTTAATTTTAGTCCAAGATTCTTACGGTGTTATACTTTTAAGAGCCTTTATGGGAGTGCGATTTACTATGTAATTTGCACAGTTGATGGCTTCTGCCCAATACTTTAGATTTAATCCCTTAGATTGGATCATACAATTAGGCATTTCTTTTTAATGTGTGGTTCTTTATCTCATCAACACCATTTTGTTGTGGTGTATATGGAACAATGTGTTGCATTTAGATGCCATGTGTAGTGTAGTAACTTGTAAAATTATTGTTCACATATTCGCCTCCATTATATGTTCTTAACCTTTGAATTTGATGTTTAGATTGTTTTTCTACAAGGGCCTTGTAGGCCAAAAACTTGTCAAAAAATTCGCTCTTAAGTTTTAAGAAGTAAACCCAAGTACATCTGGAAAAGTCGTCAATGAAATTTAAGAAATACTTGCACCCAGAAAAAGAAGGAGTAGGAATTGGACCACACAAATCACTATGAACAAGATGCAAAGGGCCCGAGGCATGCCAAGAGGCATGTTTGTCAAAATTGTCTCGATGATGTTTTTCGAGAACACAATTGGCACAAACACTATCTCTGCATGAAACAGGAGGAAGACCAGTCACCATATGTTGATTACATAGTTGTTGCAATGAGCAATAGTTTATATGACCAAACCGCTCATGCCAAAGTTTTCTCAAGTCATCGCTATGAGCAACAAAAACTAATGAAAAATATGATGACCCAAAGTTGTCAAACTTGTACAACCTGGTAATATCATCAGCAATTCCAGTTGCAAGAACATGCTTAGGATCTTTTAGATCCTTGATTATAACTTGGTGAGGTGAAAACTCTACGGTTTTACCTTCACTTGAATGAGTGATTTGATATACTGATGGAAGGTTGCAAGAAAGACTTGGAACACATAATACATCATTGAAATGACCATTATCCTTACTAGTAGTGACTCAAAACTTTTAAACCATGTGAAAACCAGCCTTAAGAAGAAATTTGAAATGACAGACTTGGGCTTTTTTCACTATTTCCTTGGCCTCCAAGTTTTGCAAACCAATGAAGGAATTTTTCTTTCCCAGTCTAAGTATGCTTGTGACCTTCTTTGTCGCTTTCACATGGATGATTGTAAACCAACCCCTTCTCCCTTCCAATCTGGAGTCAAGCTTACTGCCACTTGTACTTCTCCCAAAGTTGATGCCACCATGTACCATCAGTTAGTTGGTAGCCTTTTATACTTGACTCATACCCATCCCGATATTTCCTTTGATGTTGGTCTTGTTGCCTGGTATATGCAAACACCCCATGAAATCCATTGGAAAGCAGCTAAAAAGATACTTTGTTATGTCTGTGGTACAATTCAGTTCGGGATACATTACAGTTCAGGGGGGAATCCTTTATTGGTTGGTTTCACTGATTCAGATTGGGTCGGCGACCATGATGATCAGAAGTCTACTGCAGGTTATATTTTCAACCTTGGTTCAGGACCTGTCACTTGGGTCTATAAGAAACAGTAGGCTATTGCACTTTCTTCAGCAGAAGCAGAGTACCGAGCAGTGGTAAATGCAAGTCAGGGAGCCTTGTGGCTTCAACAGATCCTTTCAGAGTTTGGATTCCAGCAATAGCATCCAACCAGCCTTTGGTGTGACAATCAGAGTGCCATCAAGCTCGCCAAAGACCCAATTCAACATTAGTGCAGCAAACACATTGAGCTACACATGCACTTCATCAGAAATCTCATTCATGATCAAGTTATTGAAGTGCTCTTTTTCCCTACAGAATATCAAGTTGCAGACATTTTCACAAAGTCTCTTACAGAAGCGAAGTTTTCCAAAATTCGATCTATTTTAGGAGTTCATGAAGTTGTCATCAAGGGGGGATAGGCTCTAATGCCTCCTTTCTTCTCTTATTGTGTCAATATTGTAAATCCTTCAATCCTATCCGAAGTTGTTCTTAAGAGGGGATGTTAGGATATTTGGATACTTAGGATTTAGTTAAGATCTACTTGGTCCAATGTGTCGTTAGGTAAAAGTGTGTTTCTTAGTGTGTTTCTTTAGTATGCATTAGTATGCATTTGTAGTTAGGAAATCTGGCGGTCACGATATGTTCCTGACATAGAGTGATCTGATGGTTCATATTCTCCTCGATCTTAACGGCCATTGATTTATGGCTTAACACCCGATTGGTACATGATATCTATTTAAAGAGCATGGAGGGTCGTTTGTCAATGATCGATTGTGAGAAAGTTTCTTGCAAAATCTCTCTATAATATTTTTCTTTTGCATTAATAAAGTGCTCCAAGTGGTCGCATTGGCTGGGGTTGTGGATGTTTCTCTGTAGGTGTTTTACTACGCCAAAACATCGATGTGTTGATCTTTGATCTAGTTTTGTGAGTGGTTACTGAAGGTGTTTGTCCTATGTTGGAATACATGTGTTGTCGAACAATTTCATCTTCGGACCATAAACTGGACATGCAAATTTTCCCTTTGTTTGAAGACCTGCAAGAGATGGATTTTAACTATGTCAATTATAATTATATATAATGAATGGATTATTTAAAAAGCATGCATGATTAATATATCAACTTCATAAAATTAAATACTATTAAAGTGCACATTATAATTACATACCACAAAAATGAGTTAGCCCTGGAGCATCATGAATTGTCCATATAAGCATTGCATAGAATTGAAATTGCCTTTTCCCTATTGGTCTAGAGACATCATACATAGTGATGTCATTCCATAGCTTTAGTAGCTCATCAATAAGAGGCTCTATATATACATTCATATCTTTAACTTGGTACTTACCTAATTGATTTGAACATATAGAGTACATCATTATGACAACCATTTTACATATATAAATAATATATATGAGTAAATGAAAAAAATATATGACGTCATGTAACAAATACAACAAATGTGATGCTATTGCGTTAAAAAAAAATTGTTGTAAACAAATATATACTTGGAACAATCATTGCCAACATTATGTGATCCCTCTTTATTGACATCCATGGAGGAATGTTATTCTTGATAACAAAAATAGGCCACATCGAGTAAATAGATCTCATCTTTGCAAATGGATTGACGCCATCGACTGCCAAAGAAAGCCTAACATTACGAGGTTCTTATTTAGAGTGTGGAAATTTATCCTCCATGTCTCTAAATGCAAAACCATCTGCACTAGGCATTCGAAGAATGCTATCTTCACTTCTATTCCATACATGATAATCCATAACTTGTGATATGTTTTTGCACCTAAACAATCGTTGCAAACATGGAATTATGGGAATATAACAAAGAACCTTGTGAGGCACCTTTTTTGTTACTTGATCTGTTTGATATCTACTACTATGACATTATGGGCATTCTGTTTCAAATTCATATTGTTTATAATATATAATATGATCATTGGGGCATGCATCAATTGTCTGATACTGCATTCCAATATTTTTCATGATGGCAGCTAAATCTCGATATGTGAAAAGTAAAATATTTGATGATGGTAACAAATATTTAGCTATCAACCTACAACAAATTTTTAAAAAGACTGGTTAATATAATATAAAGAACATTAATGACACATATTTCATCCTTATTAATTTTACCGATGAAATAACAATAAAAATATTAAAGGAACAAAGATAACCTTTATCATGATCATATATATGTAATCGATGAAATATATTACATACCTTAACATCTGTGTGATCGATGTGTTTGAAAAACCATTCATAACCTTCAAGTTCATTATCAACATTATAGCAGAAAGAAGATTTATGTTGGAGCCTTCATAAAGGGGTTTGTATGCCTTCTCAAGTAGAGTTTAATCATGAACATCATCAAAGTCGTCATTTTCATGATCATCATCAACATCCATTCTAATATTAAATGTATCATGGATCAATGTATTTGCACCATCATCTTCAACCATTTATCTGTATGATCATTTTCTTCCATATGATCATTAACTTGATCTTCAATATTCGCAGCTCCATGTTCCTCCGACGCTTGTTCTGCAACCACATTCTCTGGGCAATATGCCCTAGGAGGCCTTTCCTTTATAATTACAAACCATCAATAAATATTAGTGTATATATAAAAAATATAAAAATCATACATACATTTACAAACAAAGTAATATAAAGACATATATAATGAACAACCTACCAATGGATGATATTCATGTCCCCCCTCAACGTGTCCATGTTGAAGACATTGTCTTTTAGTTTTTGTGATCAATATTCTTCTCCTATTAAAGCCCTTGCATTGACAACAAGGACAATAACATTTCCCATCACACCTTTTTCTCACTCCATCCCACAATCTAGCTAGTGCTTCTCGATTTTGTTCTCATGGATTAGGAATATTGTCATGTGACATTTTCCTTGATCACCAAACTTAAGAGACAATTATTGATCTTAAAAAATCAAGCTCCACACTTCAACTATTTCCAATGATAGTAACAAATCAAATAACTCTTGTTTTTTGCAAGAAAATTAGTCTCTATCAAATTTGTAAGTTGTCGTTAGTATAGCAAAAATGTCGGAATGTTTCCCACATTTGCAATATTTATAAATAAATCCTCATCGAATATTCGACGGCCAGTGGATATATTCACTGTTACAGTGATAAATGAGGGGGATGTTGACTAGGACATGTGGAAAGGTCAACATAAATGTTGCAGTGTAGAATATTCGATGACCTTATCTCGTCGGATATCCGACGAGGTCACCGATTTGAAAAAAACGTGAAAAAAATTGCAAATTTTGAATGTAATATCTGACGACAAAGCCAATTTTTTGGGTGTCATCGGATTTTGGGTTCAAATGTAGTTGTGAGTAAGCGAAAACCATTAATATTTTCTTTTAGAATTTGATATTCTCTGTCACAGCTATGATTATACCTTTGATGCAAAAAAACTAAGGTTGTTCCCGGACACTCTTAAAGATGTAGCTCTTCGCTAGTTTATGGGTCTGGGTGGGGACACCATTAGAACATGGGAGAAAATGCATGACACTTTCCTCAAGAAATATCAAGATTATTGTAAGGCTAGGGAATTAAGAAGATAAATCTTTAAAATGACACAAAAAGAGGAAGAAAGCCTTGAAGACTATCTTGATAATTTTTTGTATAATCTTCAAATATCTAAACAATGCAAATTAGAGCTAGAAAAAATCAAAACCATTTTCTTGAGAGGTCTATTAGATGAATCAATAAATTTTCTCAACTTAATGGGATCTGGTGATGTCTCTCGACTAAGCTTTGAATAAAGTTTTGATTTATGTAGAAGATACTCTTGGATCCAGACCAGATCTAGAAAAGGACCAAGGGACACTCTTTCCAAAGTCACGAAATCTATGACAAGTGGTGTCACCAGGGATGAATTAGGAAATTTGCTTGAAACTTTTAAGACTGATCTTCTTGGCACTCTTATTTTACAGTTAGATACTTTGCAATTTAAAAAGAAACAAGAAGATGAAAAATAATCTCTTTCTATTTTTTTTCCTAAATGCAAAGAAAAACACCCACTAAGAGAATTTCCTCTTGATAATATTAAAATATGTGTCATTTATGCAGGAGAACATCCAATGGAGCAGTGCCCCACTCTACCTAGACTCAAAGCAATGTATCAAGGGGAGAATCAAGCAACTGAACAATCATGTACACTTGCACCAAAAATACCTTCGCAACCAAGGGCACTAGGTATGACTTCAAATCCTACACCTCAATTTACTTTATATTTCCCTAGTCAACAGTATCCACCACAATGCTTGGATCCTACTATTCCTTGGAAAGGATGGCCCCAGTACTAGGTTCACAATATTCTTTGGCAACAAGGATGGAAAGGACCCAACTATGGGAACATTCCTACCTATACCTATCCTACACCCCTGCAACCATCATACCCTATGCCATCACCTCAACAGTATTCACAACAACCATATCCCCAAAAAATTCCATATCCCACACAGCCACAAACCCAAATAACTACACCACCTCAAAAATTAGAACTGACACAACCCTACGAACTACAAATCCCATCCACCCAACCTCTGATACCTACATATTTTCCTACCCAACCAATTCCTAACCCCAATAATAAGGTAGCTCGACCTATTTTCAACACTGAGTTACAACCCTTTCCTACCTATCTAGTCACCGTAGTGGTCTTATAAGACATTAAACTTAGATCAGGAAAGTTGCTCGATAATAAATCTCCTGAAATTATTGAATAAGAGTCAAAGGAGGCAACTCATGAACAAATAAGTGATGAAATAAAAGAAAACTTCCCCACATTTAAAGCTTCCCTAGTCATCCAGTTTACCTCCCTATTCGGAAAAGTTAAGCTTGGAGAAACCAATTATTCACCTTGAATATCACTTGGTCTCTGAATTAAGGAATGTTTGCATCAAAGTCTCTTTATTGCAAGCCATTAAAGATATATCTATATATGATAAAACCATTAGGGAACTTTGAGTAAAGAAACCTGGAAGAAAGAAGATAGAACCAACAAAAATCCAATTTGTGGAGAAATCAATAGATCTCATGTCAGGACAATTTTTTGTAGAAAAATATCAAGATCCTAGCAACCTCATTGTTTCAATGTATATCAATGATGTTCCCAAACACTCTTATTTAATTAGGGGCTAACATCAATATCATGACATTGCATACCATGGAACAATTACAATTACTTAACCTTCGTCCTACACCCACTATTTCAGAACTAGCAGATCAATCCAAGATCAAGCCCGAGGGTGTATTAGATGATGTGATTGTTTCCTTAGACTCTTGGGAGTATGTCATTGACTTTATGCTCTTGCAGCCCAAAACTTATTCAGGGGGGCATCCCCTGATTTTGGGAATACCATGGCTAGCTACTACAAATGCATTTATTGGTTGTAGTTATAGGAACATGCTTATTTCTCAAGGAGCTCGGTGAAAATTTTAACTATGTATCCTCCCACCAAATCCTCTCATGAGCTTGAAAACACTCCATGGATAGACACCACCAATAGTGATGGAGAAAATTTTCACCCCATTTTTGTAATATATCAGATTATGCAATTCATGGCACTCACCGAAGAAGATCAGATTCAGAGTTTTTTGGTCAATTTAGATCCTTTGCAAAATTTTGATTTATCTATTGATCATGTTTTCAGTTTGGATTTTCAAGAAAATTATGATTTGAAAACTTCCTCATCACTACAGCTTTCTGCAATAACAACTGAAATTTCATAATCAAGCACTATTCCTACTGAGATCACTCCACGTGATTTTTTACATATAAATTCTTAACTTGATAGTTCTCAGCAGGAACAACTAATAAAAATGTTGCAAAAACACACAAATTCCTTTGCATGGAGCTATCAAGATATGAAGGGAATTCATCCTGACATTTGTACCCATCATATCTATATTCAGAAGAATGATCATCCTATTAGGAAACCACAAAGGTGCATGAATCATGCTCTCAAATAAATTGTCAAAGAAGAACTACAAAAATTACTCGATGCCCAATTTATCTACCCAATTTCAGACAATCAATGGGTCTCACCCCTTGTCTTCATACCTAAAAAGAATGGTAAGTGGTGTATTTGTGTCGATTATATATAACTTAACAAAGACACTTTAAAATATTATTTCCATCTTCCATTTATTGACCAGGTTTTGGACACATTAGCTAGTAAAAGGTATTTATCTTTTCTTGATGGCTTTAGTGGTTATAACCAGATATAGATTGCACCTGAAGATCAGGACAATACAAATTTTACATGTCCATGGGGGACATACGCTTATAGAGTGTTACCCTTTAGACTATGCAATGTTGTTGCCACTTCCCAAAGAAAGGTTTTAGCTATCTTCTCTGACCCAATCCACGATTGTATGGAAGTTTATGTGGACGTTTTCTCTGTATATGGTTATACTTTTTATGAAACGTTAGAGAATATATAAAAGGTTTTGATAAGGTGCCAGGAAAATAACCTTGCTTTGGGTTATGCTAAATATTGTGTGTTGCAAACCGTAGGTATTTTTCTTGGCCTTTTCATATCTAGTGCCAAAATTCAAGTTGATCCGACAAAGATTGAGGTAATATCAAAGCTCCCAATTATGAAATATCCAAAAGATGTAAGAATATTTTTATGACATGTTGGTTATTATAGAATATTCATAGAACATTTTACGAGAATAGCCACTTCTTTATTTAAATTTCTCACCAAGGATACTGACTTTTTCTAGGATGATCATTGCCAACATGCTTTCGAGTTATTGAACGAAAAACTTACCCGGGCACCAATCTTGAGGGGGGGAAATTGGTCTCTTCCATTCCACATTTCAACTGATGCATCTGAAACATCTCTTGGAGCAGTGTTGGGACAGCAAGAAAATCAGTCATCCTACGCCATTTATTTCATTAACAGAACTTAACACCAACTGAATTAAACTATACAGTCACGGAAAAGAAATTTCTAGCAATTGTTCATACATTACATCATTGGGTTTGAGGTCTTCATTCATACCAATCACTCTGTTATTAGGTACCTAATGAACAAACAAATAACCAATGGTAGGGTGACTAGATGTTTTTTGTTGTTACATGAGTTTAATATTACTATTCTAGATAGACCTAGAAGGGCAAATTTGGTAGCAGATTTCCTTTCTATAATTCATGATGAGGAACGAGAAACTCATGTAGATGACAAATTTCCTGATGAACATTTGTTTGTTTTGTCTACTAACTCCCCATGGTTTGCAGACGTGGCTAACTATTTGGTTACAGGGAAAAGTAGAAGATAATCCAATGAGTGCCTCTTATTCTTAGGTAGGAGGGAACCTCTTCTGAACAGGACCCGACCTGATCATCATAAGATGTGTCCGGAAAGATGAAGTGATTGATATATTGAGAGATTGTCATGATGAGCCATGTGGAGGGAACTTCACTCACAAGAGAACAACATACAAAGTTCTTGGTTTAGGATAATATTGGACAACCCTCTTCAAAGATACCAAATAATATGTTCAAAGTTGCGATAGTTGTTAGTGGATGGGATGCCCAGTACAATCCGACAAGATACATTTACATCCATGGGTAATGATTAAGCCTTTTTAGAAATGGGCTCTGGACTTCGTAGGTCCAATTGTTCCTGCATCGAAAAAGAAAAGGTATATCTTGGTTTGTACTGGTTATGTTACAAAGTGGGTAGAAGCCAAAGCTCTTTTCCATACTACTGAATGAACATTTTTTTATTTTCTATTTCAGGATATTTTTACCCATTTTGGTGTGCCTAGAGAAATTGTAACAGATCAAGGAGTGCATTTCACATCAAAGCTGGTATAGGATATCACTGAGCAATATCAAATAAAACACTGTAAATCCTCCATATCTTCCACGAGCCAATGAGAAAGTGGAGTCCACTAATAAGGTCCTCAAAGAAATTCTAACCAAGACAGTACAACGACATCATGAGGAATGGGAAAATTGGCTTCCTAAGGCACTTTGGGCCTACAAGACTACATGGAGGAACATAAATGGATTCACACCATATGAATTAGTGTATGGAAAACAAGTCCTCCTTCTAATAGAGTTCCAAGTGAAGACCTTCAAGATTGTATCTTATCTAGGCATGGATCTTTCAAAGGCACAACAACAAAGGATAGTTCATCTAAATGAATTGGACAAGATAAGTCAAGACGCCATTCAACAAACCACCCTTGTCCAACAACAAAAAAGTAAGTGGAATGACATGTCTATCCAGAAAAAGTAGTTCAAACTATGTGATTGGAATCTCCTTATTGATTCCAAGTTTAAAAATTTTAAATGAAAGTTCACCATGCACT
>ML805746.1:41139-54932 GCA_009831015.1 Picea engelmannii
AGAGGCATGGAGTTTATATAACACCGCAAATTTAAAGGTTGATTGATTGTTCAAATAAATATGCCCTTTATAGTAAAGCTCATCATTTTTCCAAGTGTATCTATGATATTCATGGGGTTCCATTTGAAGTTGTTGTATCAGGTGAGTGGTCTTGGGACTTCTTAACCATTCCTTTTTAATTTCATTCAACCATGCTAGTGCTATGAAGGAGAGTGAAAAGACAGACCAGTCCTCTTCATACTTTCGAGAGAGAGCATCAATACCACATTCTCCTTTCCCTTATTATAAATGATCTCATAGTCATAATCCAACATTTTGGTGACCCATTTTTGTTTCTCTCAAGATGAAATCCTTTGCTCCAAGAATTATTTTGCACTGCAATGATCTGTTTTAATTTGGAAACATTGCATGAGCAAGTATGGATGCTAGATATTCTCATTATGCAATATAGGCATAATTTATTTTCATAAGTTGATTTCCCCAAGTTCTTCTCACATAGTT
Source organism: Picea engelmannii (assembly GCA_009831015.1). Lineage (NCBI taxonomy): Eukaryota > Viridiplantae > Streptophyta > Pinopsida > Pinales > Pinaceae > Picea > Picea engelmannii. Next base: position 41,641 of record ML805746.1, read on the forward strand.
GTTTGTTGGTAAAGGCCAATGGGCATCCCTCTTGTATGAGTACTACTCTGATGCCTGTATTGGAGGTGTCACATTCTAACAAAAAGGTCTTAGTGAAATATGGTAGAGAGAGTATTGGGGTTGTACACATAACATTCTTCAAATCATTAAAATCTTATTCAATAGTGTCATTCCAATTGAAATATTATTTTCTAAGCAAGGTTATGAGGGGAGCTACAATTTTACCATAGTTCCTTACGGACTTTTGGTAGTAACCAATGAGACCAAGAAAACCTCTTAAAATTTTAAAATTTTTGGGATGGGGCCAATCCTTCATCGCTTCAATTTACTTTGGATCCACATCTACACCATCATGACTAACAATACGGCCCAAATATTCCACTTACGAGACACCAAAGGATTATTTGGACCTCTTAAGAAAGAGTTGATGATTAACAAGCAGTAGCAAGACTTGATCCACATGGGTGACATGGGCACGCCAAGTTTTACAGTAGATCGAGGTGTCATAAAAATAGATAAGGACAAAATGACTTAGAAAGGGTTGAAAGATTTTGTTCACGAGACTCTGGAAGGTGGAAGTGCATTGTAAAGGCCAAAGGACATCACCAAGAAATCATAATGGCCTACATCGGTACAAAAAGCAATTTTGGAATATTTTCCTCCTTCATGTAAATTTGTTGATAACATGAGAAAAGATCAAGTTGGGTGAAGAATTGAGCGCCTTTGAGCTCATCCAAAAGGTCATTGATGATGGGAATCAGGAACTTTTCCCTAACTGTTATTTTTTTGAGAGATTGAAAGTTAGGACACATGCACTAAGTTCCTTCTTTCTTTAGGACCATGACTATGAGTGAAAAATAAGGGTTGGTACTAAGGTGGATGACACCAAAAACTAGTGACTCCCTAACTATCTTTTCGATTTCATTTTTTGGGCAAATGGATGGAAATATGGGCATACATTGGGTGGGAGGTTACTTTGTGTCAACATAATAGAATAATCATATTCACCTATGGTTGGTGGTAGACCTTATGGAGTTTCAAAGGAAAGTGTTTGGCCAAGACTAACTGCAAATCAAGATGGATGGGTTGAGAAGGTGTCTCAAAGGCTCGAATGACATGGAATTGAGTCAAAATGCCTAAAGGCCCCTTTTTAAGAAACTTTTCCATTCAGTGGGAGATGATGATATTTGGAGAACCGGTTTTGGTTCCTTTGAGTATGTAGCGATGCCCCTCCCATTGGAAACTCATGTATAGATCAGAAAAATTCATGGTTATGGGACTTAACGTCCTTAACCATCTAGCACCCAAGACAATGCCACAATCACCCATTTCAATAGCACACGTGTGGGTTTTCAAGGAATAATCACCCATATAAAGCTAATAATTTTCACAATGGCCTTCACATTTCATGGAACTTCCATTAGAAATCATGATCTGGAAGTTGTTTACAGCAGGAATGTAGCAATTTTTTTCTTGGGATACATGTTGATGATTGAATTTATGGGTGCTATTGCTATCGATTAAGATAATTACTTTGCAATGTTTGATGTAGCCAATTAATTTGAGGGTTTGGGGAGCTGAAATAATAGTCAAGGCATGCAAGGAGATATGTGGTTCCACCTCATATGGAGAAGATGGAGGAATGTCGTCAACGAGTGGAGGAAGAGTTTCTTGAGGTATAGATTCAACTTCATTATCTAAAATATTCTCCAAAATGGTCATAAAGAGTTTTTGCTCCGTACATTTATGCCTAAGAAAATCTCATCACAATGGTAGCATAGACCTTTAAGTTGGCACTCTGCAATTCAGTGTCGGTTAACTTGTGGATCTTGAGGGGTAGGGAGGATGGAGAGGGATTGGTAGGGAAAGAGATAGTGGGATGAGGATGGGGAATAAAGGGTGTATTTATAATTTGAGATTTTACCACCATTTGGGCTTCCAGGGCCCTTTGAGAGGCTTCCAACCAAGTAGTAGGATGAGACATTAAGACTTGTGCACATATATCTTCTTTCAGACCATTGATGAAGCATTCCTAGAAAAAGTAATAGACATTCCTTCGGTGTGAATGGTGTGTTGTTCGAAAGTGGAGATGAACTCTTCGATTGTATCGTATTGTTTAAGCTTAGTCAATCATCCCAAATAATGAGTGTCAGTTTCAAAGCATTCATAGAGAGGCCTAAGACAAATTATGTCCTAGCAATACAACCTCGATGGGAGTTCTTATGTCATTGCCACCATTTCCAACGTTTAATTTTGATATAATACACTAACATGGAGTTTCATTAAGTCATTAGTGAAGCCATGCAAGGAAAAATAATGTTCCATCTGAGTGATCTGGCCTATGGGGTTGGATCCAACAAATTTATTGAGATCCACTTTAGGGAATCTATGCCACATTTGAGTCATAGGGTCACGAAAAAGTGGGGTAGAGTGAGGTCCCATGGGATTTGATGATTTAGATCCTTCCTTTTGGGATGGCTAGTCCTATCACTTATAACTCATAGATTGAGTTTGCATCACCATGAATTTGGACAGTTGGTTTAGGGGTGACTCCAGAGCTTGTTATTATCGATGTCATCAAGATTTTGCTGGGTAGAGGAGTGGTTGCGCTCTATTTTTTGTTGCAAATATTCACACTGAGTTTCCAAGGAGGATACTCTCATGGATATCTTGGCGCCTCAGGTAGTCATAGAGATGTGGGTCCAAAAAAAAAAAAAAGGTTACTACAGAGTGGTACCAAGGCGATTAACATTGTGTTATGCTTTTGTTGAGATAGATTCTTGGTAGTGGGGTGAGCGGGTCCACGAAAAAGACTTACTAAAGAGTGGTACCACCACGATCAACTCGTCAGAAGGATTTTGTTGAGTTAGGTATCAAACAAGGGTGTGGGTAGGACCCGAACTTTTTTTTCTTTAATTCTTGCCACCTAAATAATATCGTGTCAATGAGATTTTAAAATTATCAATACAATTGTTTATGTAGGAATTTCATGAACTAACAACAAGGAGTAGGGATTCAAGCATCCTAAGGGCAAGGGAGTGTTAGGTGTTATAACTCTCTAATATATGTACGGGTCCAATAGTAGTATCTGATCTAATATATCAAGGCATCAATTAAAAAATCTCAATTGTACCCTTAGTTGTATTACATGATTAGCCAAGTACTAGAGAGTAATCCTCTCGAGTGTTGTTCTTAGTGCACTATAGTAGAAAAATGATCGATCTACTTACCTAAAGTTGGTTTCAAGTAACCTAGGGGACTTTCGATATACCGTCGGGTTTGTGGAAGTAAAATTTCATATATGAGTGTTGTTTGATGCAATACTACTCTAAGGGGTGCCAACAAGGGTTAAAAGGGTGTCAAATCAAGTGAAACCACTTGTATTTCCTACATGCATTCTCCCCCTACCATAGATTTACTTGTTGAACAATATATAATTGTGTTATTTATAGATGTCAGAATACGTCTCTAGCCTAAAAAAAGTGCTCTAAACTATTGGCTTGGGGAAGTGATTTGATACCACTTGTGGTTTTATTTATTAGTAAATTGGAAGATGCAAAGCATAAATAATATATTTTACCCATATTTATTGCAGAGATGACAAATTACAACTATATGGCCAACAAAAGAACTAAAATACCATAAAATGGTATACCTTTATTGATGAGAACAATGGTCACTTGTGTCTTCGAGGGGGCAACCTCCAAATGAGCATAGCTCCAATTATAGTATACTTCACAAGACATCTCATTACATTGCTCTACTTACTTATATAGTTCTATCTACCTCCTAGGAACATTATAGAGAAGGAACTTTCTAGTAGGCAGAACCTTCTAGTGAGTCTTCTTACAATTATTTCTTTCACACTACTACATGAGCCTTACTTACTATATATGACCTCCATACATAACAACCTATCTATCTACGTAGGGGGTTAGGGTAGCACCCTAACACTTTGATGGGGAATCATAGGGTAACCCAGGGCCCTGTGGGGTAGGTGGATGTATATTAATGTCATTTGGTGAGAAACTACCATTCAAGCATGGCCTAGGTAGATCCACTGATAATAGAGCATAATTATGCACAATTATAACTCTATTAGATCTAGCATTGGATATTGGGATAAAGGAACTAGTAGTTTATGGAGATTTGTAGGTAAATATTGGTTGGTTAACAAGCAACTCACTAGAACTTGATATCTTTCATCACGAGCAAATAATATTAACAAGAGAACTCAACTACAAGTTCCAGGTAATCTCTTTCACTCATATATACCAAGAACTCAACATGGAGGTAGACCATATCAAAAATTGGCAATACCCAACCCCCTTGACATCTTCTTAATAAAACATTCCATGGAGGGAAACCACGTTTATTTTACCAAAAAAAACCTTGCAAAAAAACCTTCGAGTAATTCACCCTAATCCATGGATGGTAAATAGGGTAATGTGTCGGCCATGACTATGGGGCTTGACCCTGAGGCGATCAAGAGAGTCGAAATTGTAACCTCCCCAACTTTGGGGGAGAGATAAGAGGTTTCACATTTGGCTCATGACCTCTTGATCTAACCCTTAGGGATCCATGGATGGCATCCACATGCCTAGACATAATTCCATGTTTTGATTGGGATGGAGAGGTCAAGTTTTTTTTTGTTAAGAAACCCCTTTCTTTTTCTTCCCACTGGTTTAAATATTTTTTGAACATATTTGTATTTCTTTGACTAAGGTGCTTTGATTTGATAATCAGACATCACTTAGACCGATATCATCTCAATAGAATTTAGAACCACTCTAGATGGATATGGAACCCTATAGACAGAATCTTGAAACATTTTGTATCAAGTGTAATGTTGTATATAAGTACTTTGATTAATAATAAAAAGAATAGACATTTTTCATTTTGAAAAAAAAAAAAACAATGTTCCTAATGCATAGTTTTTAAGTGTTCACAATTAATTGTGCATAACAATAAATCAAGTAAATCAATTGTCAAATAATCTTTGTTAACAAAATCATAACAATTAAGTACTCCTCCATCATTATAATTAAATTATCATAATTAAATTAAACAAGTGTTATAAACATGGTAGGATCTAGGTAAGGAAATAAAGGATGGAACATTCCATTCCAAACAGAATCTTAAACTGACTTAGAATCATCCTTCCTCTTAAACTCCTACTTCCATCTTCCATACCCCATCCCTTCTTATATTGTAATATGTTGGAGCATCCACCTAATTCTAGATACAAACCAAAGGTGAAGGTGTCGCTATATCGACCCAATTTCCTTAGCACACAACCAATAGTTGCCATCATACGTCTAGGCAAGCATGGCTAACATGACCCTCTCATGACTCTGGGTTTTGGAGGATACATAGTGGGAAACACCTCCACCCCTCCTAATAGGACCAGTTTCAACACCCTAACATCGGCTGTATTGTGCAGTTGTTGTTGTTCTTAGAGCTCCATTGTCAAATAACCAATTTGGGCCACTATGCATCTTGTCAAAACTGCACTTACTAACATATCATAACAATGTTTGGAAGTGGTATTCAAATAATAAAATAATTCTTAATATCATACAATTACCCTTCTGATGTCCATGACATCAATGTTACCTTAGTGTTATAGTTATTTGGCTATCTCTTAGCCCTTTAATCGTTAGCTTGCCAAAACAAATCTCAACCATGTAACAATTTCATGTTATTAACAATGTTATGTATTGACATTTAATGCAACAAAGTATGTTTATTTACCGTATGCATCACATTGACTATCCATTCACAATATATACCAAATTGGTATCTGTAAGGTCTTCGAATGCGGAGACCCTCGCCCAAGTCTCCCTAGTCCTCAAGGAGACGGGACTTGGGGTTGCTCTAGCATCCAAGTGTTGCACTAGTTGGGCAAGTGGAGGCCCTAGACATGAGAACGTGTGAAGGGGCTTGCCCAAGTGTGAAGGGACCAAGATATTGGGGCATGCCACATGAGGAGAACACCAAGGTTGGGGCAAGTCGGTCCGAAGGGGCGCGACGATCGATGAGCACATGGGTTTGTTTGGACGACTAGGTCCACAAAGGGGCGCAACGATTTGTTTGGGTGACCGGGTCCACAAAGAAGCGCGATGATTCGTTTGGACACATGGGTTCATGAAGGGGAGCGACACCCCCAAAGGACGTGGAAGTTCTCGATGGTAACCTTTGGAGTCTCTATAAGAGAAAAAGGGCACACGGCCAAAGGAGGCATATCTGAAGAACAAGGAGAGCAAGATCAACTATGTGATTATGAGGAAGAACTAACCACATAAGTGAGTGCAGAGGGTGATCACATAATTGATTGTATAGTTGAAATAAGTGGAGGCCTAGGACAATAGACATGAACCATGGTTGCGACCAAGGATATCGTTGGAAAGGTATGGTTGGTTTTGTGTTATTTAATTTCCTAAGTGTTGTAGTGAGTTCTTTGAAGGGAAGTCAGATGACATGGTGGTTCAAGAGAAATCTGTTTCTGTGGTGAGAACCAACATACTTGAGGGTGACTCAAGTGGTGTAGACTTAGAGAAATAATGTAGCAGTTTGTGATGCCTTGATTGGGTGAATGTGTAGAGAGCTTGGGGTGACATGCCTAGACAAGTCTTGTGGTGGACTTAGGCAGATTTGGATGCAGTCGTGGAGGTGGCTTGAGAAAGTTTCCTAACTCTTTGATGAGGCGCATTGGACAGGTACCTTGGTAAAGTAGGCAACAAAATTTGTACATGTTGATTTTGAGAGGATGGGTGAGGTGCCTTTGTGTTTGGTGTCCTAGCTATATTTTTGGGTCATGCTATGACTTGACAGTCATGATGACAGTGCTAGAGTTTGGATGCTTGCAGGAGGTGCAAGACAATTTCGTTCTAGGAGAAGGATGGAGTCAACAAAGAAGTCGACCAAGAATTGTTGGCAGTCAACTTGAATGGGAAGAACACAGACCAAGTGACTTGGGTGGTGTTCGCTCACCTTTGGTATGGGACATTGGATGAGGTAGAGCACACCTTGGTGACTTGCAGATGATTGTGCGATGACTCAAAGATTCAGTGGGATCATTGGTTGAGGTTGGCATAAGTATTGGTTTGAACGTGCCTAAGGCATGAAAGTTATTTGAGTTGACTCATCCTACTTGGAACACTTTGGACAATTTGTTAGGACATTTGAGGAGTGTAGGCATGTTGGCCACACTCATCGTAGATGTTGAGTTGTGAAGAGGCAACTTTATGAAAGGAGATGAGTTGAGGACTTGCCTTGGTTTGGAGGATTTTGTGAACATGCAGATTGCATCATGAAGATATTACTTGGGTGTGAGTGTGTGTATTTCTTTAGGAAACACGATTGAGGGTGACGCCTAACCATTCCAAGGCATGGAGAGGTAGACGCAACAACATGGCCGACTGATGAAGTAATGAGGCAAAGACAGTCTGGATGTATAGTTCTTGGTGTAGACATTGGCTTAGTATGAAATGAGGTGGGAAATGGAGTCAAGTTGTCGCAGATGACTTTGTTTTGGGGTGACTTCATAGTGTAGCAAGGTGAGGGGAGACCTTGCCTTGGTCTGAGATTGTTGTGCAGATGGACCGAGTTGTGAAAGGAATTCAAAATAAAGACGCACCACTAAGTTTGAAATGTAGCACTTAGACATTATGGAGGATCTCCTTGACGAAGATCGGATGATGGCAGCAGTAGTGAGGCAAGGGTAGACACTTGCCTTAGTCTTTGAGGCTAGACAGAGTGACAGAGATGCGAACAAAAAAGACTAATTTTGGGCATGAGGATGTGCATACTCACGGATTGGGCGCGACAGTTGGATTAGCTACCTAACCAATTCAAGACGTGGGGGTCGACAGTGCATGGAAACATGTACTTGAGTTGAAGTATGGGCTCAACAACAAGATCACAAGAGTTCAACACTTAGGTGAAATTTTGAAGTGAAGTGGACAACAGTTAGTTGTAGTAGGTAGTGACAACAACAACAAAATTGAATAGCATCTAGGAAATAACATCGCCACGAGGTAGTGTAACAGATTTGGGTGACTTTCATCCTTGGATTTGGTTGAAGTGACTATATTGACTCATGCAACAAATCATGCAGATTCGGGCGCAGTACAGTTTGGTTGGTTTATTGAAAATTTGGGGTTTTTGGTTTGCATGAAACTTGGGGTTTCCAACATACTTAGTTGAAATGAGGGCATGAGTTCAGGTGGAGACTTGGAGATCACAGATTTTTTTGATGTTGTCGGGGACAACAATGACTTGAGGTGGGGGAGGATGTAAGGTCTTCAACTAGAAGGGCATGGAGACCCTCTCCCAAGTCCTCAAGGAGACAGAACTTGGGGTTGCTCTGGCACCCAAGTGTTGCACTAGTTGGAAAAGTGGACGCCTTGAGCATGCAAACGTACGAAGGGGATTTTCCAAGTATGAAGCAACCAAGATATTTGGGTGCGCCAACATGAGAAGTGCACCAAGGTCGGAGCACATTGGTCCCAAGGAGCACGACAATTGATGAGCACATGGGTTCATTTCGGTGATTGGGTCTGCAAAGGGGCGCGAAGATTCGTTTGGTTGACCGGATCTATGAAGGAGCACGGTGATTTGTTTGGACACATGTTTTTCAAATGGGTGTGACACCCCCAAAGGACATAATGGTGACTTTTTGAGTCCCTATAAGAGAACAAGGGTGCACAACCAAGGAAGGTAGATTTGAAGAACAAGGAGAGAAATATCAACTCTATGATTCTAAGACAAACTTAGACGAAGAAGGGTGAGCTCCCTTAAGGATCCAAGTTGCTTCACATGGGAGGACTTGTGCTACCTTGAGGTGATTTTTTGGGTAGAGTTGGGGTGACCCTCTTTTGGATTGAGTTTGGGGAAAGTCTTGTCGTAGGTCTAAGGAGGTTTGCTAGGAGACATAACCAATGGTCTATGTGAAGTCTTGTAGCAAAGAAGAGAAGGTGATTTTGTTGTGGATGCATGGTTGGAGTGCTCCGTAGGAGCCACAAAAGTCATAACAAAGGACGAGTCTTGATGTGACGAATCTGTGTATGAGTGTCGTGGTGAGGTGAGGAGAGTCGTGTGACTCTACCAAGTTGTAAATCGAGCCAATAGTGCTTGTATTGTAACAATTTTGCAATAATAAGACTTAGTCGAGTGTTAGGTATAGCTTGTGTCTCCTACAATATATATGTGCGTCTCTTTTATGTTTCGCAAGTGTTCTCTTCGTTTCATGGATGTATGCTTATATATGACTAAGTGTTAAGTTGTTGTTTTTTTAACAAAAACGGATATGGATTGTATTAAAAAATAGTGGTAACCACTGGCACATGTATATCATGAATTTCTTGCCTTGTCTATAGAAATATATTTAAAATGATAAAGAAGGCATCTATCTCCGATCTTATCTGCCAGATCAGCATAGCTAGTTCCATGGTCATCTTATCGTCCTTGCCTTGTGTTTTAGCCATACATGTAGGATCCCTCGACTTATGAGGAGAACATCTTTCTAATAAGCCAACGGTACTAGGGGATATTAAAACTTTGGGTATTTCTATTGATACACAAGGTCCCATTGCTCAGTTGGGTTGTTGCGTTAGCTGCTTTATCCACTTCTCCATTTAGATCCCGCAAAATGTGAAAGAATTTGATTTTGTGAAAGGCAGGGAGTAAAATCATGATTTTCGGATTAGTTGTTGGAGCCTCATGTTGTGGGGGAAGGCATGGATGTTTAAAGCTGGATAATCACCCGGGAGTCTCCAAAAACAATAACCTCTTTAACTTTCATAGCCAAAACTTCATAGAGTCCTTGCCAAAGTGCAAGAGCTTCAACGATATTGTTGGTGTCATCTATGATTCCCCAAGAGAGAGTAAATTCAGTTGTTTCATCTTGGCTTAGGAGAACCCCACCCCCTCCTGTTACCCATGGATTCCCTTTAGAATCTCCATCAAAAAACCGAATGTGTTGATGAAGCGTCTTCCTCCAATTTGAAAAGCTAAGAGAGTCCATACGGAGTTCCCAAATATCCAGCTGAGAAGAGTAAGCAGACATAGCACCAGGGGACTTTGGGGCTAGGCTCAACATCCAGTCTTCTTCGTTAGGAGGGAGAAGAGAATTATTCTCTGGAAGAGGAAGAGAGTGAAGACATTCTCCCAGCGGTGCCTTAGCTCTGACTACCACCTGAGCAGAAGTGGAGGTTTTTTCTCTGAAGAGGCGGGTGTTTCGTTTTAGCCAGAGAAACCAGAGAGTAAATTTCGGAAGAGTCATCCAACAGAAGTTAAGCCTATCTTTCTTGTGAATGGAAAAGGGGCACATTTTATCCCATTTGTTGAGGAGGGTTGAGATTTCGTCTCGGAGAGTTACTTGATTTGACCAAGGAACAAGAGCCAAATTCCAGACCTCTTTTGCAAAAGGACAGGTTAGCAGAAGATGATTGGCAGATTCTCCATGTAGACAGCAGAGAGGGAATCTTGTGGGACCTTCCCAGCCTTTTTTTAAAGATTATCTCCCGTAAGAATATTGTTGTGGGCCAAAGTCCAAATTAAAATGTCTACTTTTGGCTGAGTTTTGGATTTCCAAATACCTTTCTAGAGAACAAGGTTGGGAGGAGCATTGGGAATTGCTTTAAACTGCTTGTATCCTTGAGTCGCTGTATAATTTCCAGATTGAGCACCCCAGCCACGAGAATCCTTCATAAGTGTAGCGATAGAGGATTTTCCTTGAAGCTCGGAGAGAAAGAGAATCTCTTCATTCCATAAATGGTTTGGACGGTTCAAATAATCCACTATTTCCAGGTTCTTCTTTCATCGTTATTCCAGATTGAGATATCCTAAAGCACGGTTAGATTTTGGGACTCGAGCCACCGTTTAAGATTGGAGGTGCCCGGTGAAGAATCCAGAGGCAGATCCCCAAGGATAGAGTCCTCCCAGATGAGAATTTTTTTCTCGTTCCCAGGAATCCAAGTTAGATCAGTCTTGAAGAGGGGGAGAGATTTTTGGAAAATAGTGAAAATTGGAGATCCTTTTGAAGCTTTCGAAGCCGAATCGAGACATTTTTTCCTTTCCCCTAAGAAGTAATTTTTCCAAAGAACTTGTTTACTCCAAGTTAGTTTCCCTATTACCAAATTCCATAGGATTTTAGCGCCAAGAGCCAGATTTTGAGTCTTGAGATCTCGGATCTGGAGTCTCCCTTCTGAGAGTGGCTTAGTTATTTTCCCCCAGCTGACCAACGGAATTTTGTTTTCATTGTTTTCCCCACCTTAAAGCATCTGAGAAGCGACTCAAACTTGGAGAAGAATCTAGTTGGAGCGAGTAAGATGAAGCATTGATAGATCAGAATCCTGGAGAGAACCGATTTAATGAGAACCATTTTCCCAGCCAAATTTAGCCAAGAAGCTCCCCACGAGTTAATTCAAGTCTTCAGTTTATCAATCGGAGGAAGCCACTAAGTTGACTTTGGGGTAGATTTGGAAATGGTTATCCCGAGATATTTAAAAGAATCCCACTGAGTTTTTCCTTCAATTTCCAGTATTCTCGAGATTTCCACCATTTCCCATGGGGAGAAATTCCAACCAAAAATTTGGCTTTTTTTGTATTTGAATTTGCTTCCTGAAGTCTCCTTGTAAGGATCTAACTCATGTTTGAATTTTTTGGCTATGAGAATGCTAGCTCCTCCCAAGAGAAGCATATCATCGACAAACTGGGCATGGTTTATTTCTTTGGCTCCTCTTGTCATTATGAGTCCCAATAAATCTTGATGGAGATGACAATGCTCCAGCTGGAAGTTGAGAACCAAGACCTGGATAGAATAGAGAAGAGACGAAAGAGGGAAGCCTTGTCTAAGCCCCCTAGAGGCTTAGAATAAATCTGCAGCACGACCATTGACCAACGGAGCTATCCAAGGGGATCCAATACAGGCTTTCACCCAATTGATAAATTCAGGGGTGAAGCCAAATCGAAGCATTACCTAAAATAGAAAATCATGACGAACTATATCAAACGTATTAGCCAAATCTAATTTGACAATCATACCTTTTTCTTGCCGTAGAATACTGGTGTGGATGGCTTCCTGGACCAATATAATGTTATCGAGAATCCTCCTCCATTTGATGAATCCACCTTGATTTTCTGGAATGATTGTTGGTAGGATTCCTTTAATTCGGTTGGCTATCACTTTTGTAATGATTTTGTAACCAATATTGCAGAGTGAAATTGGCTGGAATTGGTCAAAGGAGATGGCACCTTTCTCTTTAGGAATGAGGTCCAAGAAGGAATAGTTGGTATTCCCTCTGATCTTGTTGCAAATCTGGGATTTCATAACCATTCTATGAATATCTTTTTTAATTGTTTTCCAACAGGCTTTGAGGAAACCAGTTGTGAAACCATCAGGGCCTAGAGCCTTGTTAGGTTCCATATCATTTAAAGAAATTTTAATTTGTCTTCTGGAGACTGGAGCACTGAGGATCTGGTTGGAGTTCGGCTAAATTTTAGAGGGAACCAAGTTTAAAATATGTTGGAAGTTTTCATTGTGAATATGAGGCTCCTCTGTATATATTTCTTTGAAGTGATTTTGAGCATATTTTTTTATTCCTTCAAAGTTAGAGACTACCTGGTCTTGAAGATGGATTTCCTTTACAGGGTTAACTTGTCTCTGGGCTTCAGCTTGTTTGTGGAAATAAGTGATGTCCTTGTCACCTATTTTTAACCAGAGGCTTCTGGATTTTTGCCTCCAATAATCCTCTTCCAATATGCATGCAAAGTGAATGGTGCGTTGAAGAGTTGCTTCTTGTTCCAAGTTGTCGGGGGTTATAGAACCTTCTTCCATATTTAGTTGATGCCTTTCCAACTGATGTTAAGATTCCAATCTCTGTTTAAGAGGAGATTTCATGGTTTTAACCTAATCTTTGAGAGCTCTTTTGAGCCTATGAAGCTTTTCTTCCCAGACAAAGAAGGGGGATCCAAAAACTGGTTTCTACCACACATTGAGGACCAATCTTGGAAGCCTTCTTGTTGAATCCAAGAGGGGCTAAATCGGAAGGGGATAGGTCTAAGATTTTTGTCTTTGGAGACTTAGAGAAGAATTGGTTTATGATCAGAGGCACTGAAGGGAAGGATTTTAGAGACATCATTAAGACCTAAGATTAGAAAAGAGTTTTGGACCAAGAATCTGTCAAGGCGAGCAGCTATGTGACCCAGTCCGATTCTTTTGTTGGACCAAGTGAATTTGCCACAGGAAGGCTTGATATCATCCATATCCCCTTCCAGAATGATATATT
>ML805746.1:66522-80124 GCA_009831015.1 Picea engelmannii
TCAATACAATTGTTTATGTAGGAATTTCATGAACTAACAACAAGGAGTAGGGATTCAAGCATCCTAAGGGCAAGGGAGTGTTAGGTGTTATAACTCTCTAATATATGTACGGGTCCAATAGTAGTATCTGATCTAATATATCAAGGCATCAATTAAAAAATCTCAATTGTACCCTTAGTTGTATTACATGATTAGCCAAGTACTAGAGAGTAATCCTCTCGAGTGTTGTTCTTAGTGCACTATAGTAGAAAAATGATCGATCTACTTACCTAAAGTTGGTTTCAAGTAACCTAGGGGACTTTCGATATACCGTCGGGTTTGTGGAAGTAAAATTTCATATATGAGTGTTGTTTGATGCAATACTACTCTAAGGGGTGCCAACAAGGGTTAAAAGGGTGTCAAATCAAGTGAAACCACTTGTATTTCCTACATGCATTCTCCCCCTACCATAGATTTACTTGTTGAACAATATATAATTGTGTTATTTATAGATGTCAGAATACGTCTCTAGCCTAAAAAAAGTGCTCTAAACTATTGGCTTGGGGAAGTGATTTGATACCACTTGTGGTTTTATTTATTAGTAAATTGGAAGATGCAAAGCATAAATAATATATTTTACCCATATTTATTGCAGAGATGACAAATTACAACTATATGGCCAACAAAAGAACTAAAATACCATAAAATGGTATACCTTTATTGATGAGAACAATGGTCACTTGTGTCTTCGAGGGGGCAACCTCCAAATGAGCATAGCTCCAATTATAGTATACTTCACAAGACATCTCATTACATTGCTCTACTTACTTATATAGTTCTATCTACCTCCTAGGAACATTATAGAGAAGGAACTTTCTAGTAGGCAGAACCTTCTAGTGAGTCTTCTTACAATTATTTCTTTCACACTACTACATGAGCCTTACTTACTATATATGACCTCCATACATAACAACCTATCTATCTACGTAGGGGGTTAGGGTAGCACCCTAACACTTTGATGGGGAATCATAGGGTAACCCAGGGCCCTGTGGGGTAGGTGGATGTATATTAATGTCATTTGGTGAGAAACTACCATTCAAGCATGGCCTAGGTAGATCCACTGATAATAGAGCATAATTATGCACAATTATAACTCTATTAGATCTAGCATTGGATATTGGGATAAAGGAACTAGTAGTTTATGGAGATTTGTAGGTAAATATTGGTTGGTTAACAAGCAACTCACTAGAACTTGATATCTTTCATCACGAGCAAATAATATTAACAAGAGAACTCAACTACAAGTTCCAGGTAATCTCTTTCACTCATATATACCAAGAACTCAACATGGAGGTAGACCATATCAAAAATTGGCAATACCCAACCCCCTTGACATCTTCTTAATAAAACATTCCATGGAGGGAAACCACGTTTATTTTACCAAAAAAAACCTTGCAAAAAAACCTTCGAGTAATTCACCCTAATCCATGGATGGTAAATAGGGTAATGTGTCGGCCATGACTATGGGGCTTGACCCTGAGGCGATCAAGAGAGTCGAAATTGTAACCTCCCCAACTTTGGGGGAGAGATAAGAGGTTTCACATTTGGCTCATGACCTCTTGATCTAACCCTTAGGGATCCATGGATGGCATCCACATGCCTAGACATAATTCCATGTTTTGATTGGGATGGAGAGGTCAAGTTTTTTTTTGTTAAGAAACCCCTTTCTTTTTCTTCCCACTGGTTTAAATATTTTTTGAACATATTTGTATTTCTTTGACTAAGGTGCTTTGATTTGATAATCAGACATCACTTAGACCGATATCATCTCAATAGAATTTAGAACCACTCTAGATGGATATGGAACCCTATAGACAGAATCTTGAAACATTTTGTATCAAGTGTAATGTTGTATATAAGTACTTTGATTAATAATAAAAAGAATAGACATTTTTCATTTTGAAAAAAAAAAAAACAATGTTCCTAATGCATAGTTTTTAAGTGTTCACAATTAATTGTGCATAACAATAAATCAAGTAAATCAATTGTCAAATAATCTTTGTTAACAAAATCATAACAATTAAGTACTCCTCCATCATTATAATTAAATTATCATAATTAAATTAAACAAGTGTTATAAACATGGTAGGATCTAGGTAAGGAAATAAAGGATGGAACATTCCATTCCAAACAGAATCTTAAACTGACTTAGAATCATCCTTCCTCTTAAACTCCTACTTCCATCTTCCATACCCCATCCCTTCTTATATTGTAATATGTTGGAGCATCCACCTAATTCTAGATACAAACCAAAGGTGAAGGTGTCGCTATATCGACCCAATTTCCTTAGCACACAACCAATAGTTGCCATCATACGTCTAGGCAAGCATGGCTAACATGACCCTCTCATGACTCTGGGTTTTGGAGGATACATAGTGGGAAACACCTCCACCCCTCCTAATAGGACCAGTTTCAACACCCTAACATCGGCTGTATTGTGCAGTTGTTGTTGTTCTTAGAGCTCCATTGTCAAATAACCAATTTGGGCCACTATGCATCTTGTCAAAACTGCACTTACTAACATATCATAACAATGTTTGGAAGTGGTATTCAAATAATAAAATAATTCTTAATATCATACAATTACCCTTCTGATGTCCATGACATCAATGTTACCTTAGTGTTATAGTTATTTGGCTATCTCTTAGCCCTTTAATCGTTAGCTTGCCAAAACAAATCTCAACCATGTAACAATTTCATGTTATTAACAATGTTATGTATTGACATTTAATGCAACAAAGTATGTTTATTTACCGTATGCATCACATTGACTATCCATTCACAATATATACCAAATTGGTATCTGTAAGGTCTTCGAATGCGGAGACCCTCGCCCAAGTCTCCCTAGTCCTCAAGGAGACGGGACTTGGGGTTGCTCTAGCATCCAAGTGTTGCACTAGTTGGGCAAGTGGAGGCCCTAGACATGAGAACGTGTGAAGGGGCTTGCCCAAGTGTGAAGGGACCAAGATATTGGGGCATGCCACATGAGGAGAACACCAAGGTTGGGGCAAGTCGGTCCGAAGGGGCGCGACGATCGATGAGCACATGGGTTTGTTTGGACGACTAGGTCCACAAAGGGGCGCAACGATTTGTTTGGGTGACCGGGTCCACAAAGAAGCGCGATGATTCGTTTGGACACATGGGTTCATGAAGGGGAGCGACACCCCCAAAGGACGTGGAAGTTCTCGATGGTAACCTTTGGAGTCTCTATAAGAGAAAAAGGGCACACGGCCAAAGGAGGCATATCTGAAGAACAAGGAGAGCAAGATCAACTATGTGATTATGAGGAAGAACTAACCACATAAGTGAGTGCAGAGGGTGATCACATAATTGATTGTATAGTTGAAATAAGTGGAGGCCTAGGACAATAGACATGAACCATGGTTGCGACCAAGGATATCGTTGGAAAGGTATGGTTGGTTTTGTGTTATTTAATTTCCTAAGTGTTGTAGTGAGTTCTTTGAAGGGAAGTCAGATGACATGGTGGTTCAAGAGAAATCTGTTTCTGTGGTGAGAACCAACATACTTGAGGGTGACTCAAGTGGTGTAGACTTAGAGAAATAATGTAGCAGTTTGTGATGCCTTGATTGGGTGAATGTGTAGAGAGCTTGGGGTGACATGCCTAGACAAGTCTTGTGGTGGACTTAGGCAGATTTGGATGCAGTCGTGGAGGTGGCTTGAGAAAGTTTCCTAACTCTTTGATGAGGCGCATTGGACAGGTACCTTGGTAAAGTAGGCAACAAAATTTGTACATGTTGATTTTGAGAGGATGGGTGAGGTGCCTTTGTGTTTGGTGTCCTAGCTATATTTTTGGGTCATGCTATGACTTGACAGTCATGATGACAGTGCTAGAGTTTGGATGCTTGCAGGAGGTGCAAGACAATTTCGTTCTAGGAGAAGGATGGAGTCAACAAAGAAGTCGACCAAGAATTGTTGGCAGTCAACTTGAATGGGAAGAACACAGACCAAGTGACTTGGGTGGTGTTCGCTCACCTTTGGTATGGGACATTGGATGAGGTAGAGCACACCTTGGTGACTTGCAGATGATTGTGCGATGACTCAAAGATTCAGTGGGATCATTGGTTGAGGTTGGCATAAGTATTGGTTTGAACGTGCCTAAGGCATGAAAGTTATTTGAGTTGACTCATCCTACTTGGAACACTTTGGACAATTTGTTAGGACATTTGAGGAGTGTAGGCATGTTGGCCACACTCATCGTAGATGTTGAGTTGTGAAGAGGCAACTTTATGAAAGGAGATGAGTTGAGGACTTGCCTTGGTTTGGAGGATTTTGTGAACATGCAGATTGCATCATGAAGATATTACTTGGGTGTGAGTGTGTGTATTTCTTTAGGAAACACGATTGAGGGTGACGCCTAACCATTCCAAGGCATGGAGAGGTAGACGCAACAACATGGCCGACTGATGAAGTAATGAGGCAAAGACAGTCTGGATGTATAGTTCTTGGTGTAGACATTGGCTTAGTATGAAATGAGGTGGGAAATGGAGTCAAGTTGTCGCAGATGACTTTGTTTTGGGGTGACTTCATAGTGTAGCAAGGTGAGGGGAGACCTTGCCTTGGTCTGAGATTGTTGTGCAGATGGACCGAGTTGTGAAAGGAATTCAAAATAAAGACGCACCACTAAGTTTGAAATGTAGCACTTAGACATTATGGAGGATCTCCTTGACGAAGATCGGATGATGGCAGCAGTAGTGAGGCAAGGGTAGACACTTGCCTTAGTCTTTGAGGCTAGACAGAGTGACAGAGATGCGAACAAAAAAGACTAATTTTGGGCATGAGGATGTGCATACTCACGGATTGGGCGCGACAGTTGGATTAGCTACCTAACCAATTCAAGACGTGGGGGTCGACAGTGCATGGAAACATGTACTTGAGTTGAAGTATGGGCTCAACAACAAGATCACAAGAGTTCAACACTTAGGTGAAATTTTGAAGTGAAGTGGACAACAGTTAGTTGTAGTAGGTAGTGACAACAACAACAAAATTGAATAGCATCTAGGAAATAACATCGCCACGAGGTAGTGTAACAGATTTGGGTGACTTTCATCCTTGGATTTGGTTGAAGTGACTATATTGACTCATGCAACAAATCATGCAGATTCGGGCGCAGTACAGTTTGGTTGGTTTATTGAAAATTTGGGGTTTTTGGTTTGCATGAAACTTGGGGTTTCCAACATACTTAGTTGAAATGAGGGCATGAGTTCAGGTGGAGACTTGGAGATCACAGATTTTTTTGATGTTGTCGGGGACAACAATGACTTGAGGTGGGGGAGGATGTAAGGTCTTCAACTAGAAGGGCATGGAGACCCTCTCCCAAGTCCTCAAGGAGACAGAACTTGGGGTTGCTCTGGCACCCAAGTGTTGCACTAGTTGGAAAAGTGGACGCCTTGAGCATGCAAACGTACGAAGGGGATTTTCCAAGTATGAAGCAACCAAGATATTTGGGTGCGCCAACATGAGAAGTGCACCAAGGTCGGAGCACATTGGTCCCAAGGAGCACGACAATTGATGAGCACATGGGTTCATTTCGGTGATTGGGTCTGCAAAGGGGCGCGAAGATTCGTTTGGTTGACCGGATCTATGAAGGAGCACGGTGATTTGTTTGGACACATGTTTTTCAAATGGGTGTGACACCCCCAAAGGACATAATGGTGACTTTTTGAGTCCCTATAAGAGAACAAGGGTGCACAACCAAGGAAGGTAGATTTGAAGAACAAGGAGAGAAATATCAACTCTATGATTCTAAGACAAACTTAGACGAAGAAGGGTGAGCTCCCTTAAGGATCCAAGTTGCTTCACATGGGAGGACTTGTGCTACCTTGAGGTGATTTTTTGGGTAGAGTTGGGGTGACCCTCTTTTGGATTGAGTTTGGGGAAAGTCTTGTCGTAGGTCTAAGGAGGTTTGCTAGGAGACATAACCAATGGTCTATGTGAAGTCTTGTAGCAAAGAAGAGAAGGTGATTTTGTTGTGGATGCATGGTTGGAGTGCTCCGTAGGAGCCACAAAAGTCATAACAAAGGACGAGTCTTGATGTGACGAATCTGTGTATGAGTGTCGTGGTGAGGTGAGGAGAGTCGTGTGACTCTACCAAGTTGTAAATCGAGCCAATAGTGCTTGTATTGTAACAATTTTGCAATAATAAGACTTAGTCGAGTGTTAGGTATAGCTTGTGTCTCCTACAATATATATGTGCGTCTCTTTTATGTTTCGCAAGTGTTCTCTTCGTTTCATGGATGTATGCTTATATATGACTAAGTGTTAAGTTGTTGTTTTTTTAACAAAAACGGATATGGATTGTATTAAAAAATAGTGGTAACCACTGGCACATGTATATCATGAATTTCTTGCCTTGTCTATAGAAATATATTTAAAATGATAAAGAAGGCATCTATCTCCGATCTTATCTGCCAGATCAGCATAGCTAGTTCCATGGTCATCTTATCGTCCTTGCCTTGTGTTTTAGCCATACATGTAGGATCCCTCGACTTATGAGGAGAACATCTTTCTAATAAGCCAACGGTACTAGGGGATATTAAAACTTTGGGTATTTCTATTGATACACAAGGTCCCATTGCTCAGTTGGGTTGTTGCGTTAGCTGCTTTATCCACTTCTCCATTTAGATCCCGCAAAATGTGAAAGAATTTGATTTTGTGAAAGGCAGGGAGTAAAATCATGATTTTCGGATTAGTTGTTGGAGCCTCATGTTGTGGGGGAAGGCATGGATGTTTAAAGCTGGATAATCACCCGGGAGTCTCCAAAAACAATAACCTCTTTAACTTTCATAGCCAAAACTTCATAGAGTCCTTGCCAAAGTGCAAGAGCTTCAACGATATTGTTGGTGTCATCTATGATTCCCCAAGAGAGAGTAAATTCAGTTGTTTCATCTTGGCTTAGGAGAACCCCACCCCCTCCTGTTACCCATGGATTCCCTTTAGAATCTCCATCAAAAAACCGAATGTGTTGATGAAGCGTCTTCCTCCAATTTGAAAAGCTAAGAGAGTCCATACGGAGTTCCCAAATATCCAGCTGAGAAGAGTAAGCAGACATAGCACCAGGGGACTTTGGGGCTAGGCTCAACATCCAGTCTTCTTCGTTAGGAGGGAGAAGAGAATTATTCTCTGGAAGAGGAAGAGAGTGAAGACATTCTCCCAGCGGTGCCTTAGCTCTGACTACCACCTGAGCAGAAGTGGAGGTTTTTTCTCTGAAGAGGCGGGTGTTTCGTTTTAGCCAGAGAAACCAGAGAGTAAATTTCGGAAGAGTCATCCAACAGAAGTTAAGCCTATCTTTCTTGTGAATGGAAAAGGGGCACATTTTATCCCATTTGTTGAGGAGGGTTGAGATTTCGTCTCGGAGAGTTACTTGATTTGACCAAGGAACAAGAGCCAAATTCCAGACCTCTTTTGCAAAAGGACAGGTTAGCAGAAGATGATTGGCAGATTCTCCATGTAGACAGCAGAGAGGGAATCTTGTGGGACCTTCCCAGCCTTTTTTTAAAGATTATCTCCCGTAAGAATATTGTTGTGGGCCAAAGTCCAAATTAAAATGTCTACTTTTGGCTGAGTTTTGGATTTCCAAATACCTTTCTAGAGAACAAGGTTGGGAGGAGCATTGGGAATTGCTTTAAACTGCTTGTATCCTTGAGTCGCTGTATAATTTCCAGATTGAGCACCCCAGCCACGAGAATCCTTCATAAGTGTAGCGATAGAGGATTTTCCTTGAAGCTCGGAGAGAAAGAGAATCTCTTCATTCCATAAATGGTTTGGACGGTTCAAATAATCCACTATTTCCAGGTTCTTCTTTCATCGTTATTCCAGATTGAGATATCCTAAAGCACGGTTAGATTTTGGGACTCGAGCCACCGTTTAAGATTGGAGGTGCCCGGTGAAGAATCCAGAGGCAGATCCCCAAGGATAGAGTCCTCCCAGATGAGAATTTTTTTCTCGTTCCCAGGAATCCAAGTTAGATCAGTCTTGAAGAGGGGGAGAGATTTTTGGAAAATAGTGAAAATTGGAGATCCTTTTGAAGCTTTCGAAGCCGAATCGAGACATTTTTTCCTTTCCCCTAAGAAGTAATTTTTCCAAAGAACTTGTTTACTCCAAGTTAGTTTCCCTATTACCAAATTCCATAGGATTTTAGCGCCAAGAGCCAGATTTTGAGTCTTGAGATCTCGGATCTGGAGTCTCCCTTCTGAGAGTGGCTTAGTTATTTTCCCCCAGCTGACCAACGGAATTTTGTTTTCATTGTTTTCCCCACCTTAAAGCATCTGAGAAGCGACTCAAACTTGGAGAAGAATCTAGTTGGAGCGAGTAAGATGAAGCATTGATAGATCAGAATCCTGGAGAGAACCGATTTAATGAGAACCATTTTCCCAGCCAAATTTAGCCAAGAAGCTCCCCACGAGTTAATTCAAGTCTTCAGTTTATCAATCGGAGGAAGCCACTAAGTTGACTTTGGGGTAGATTTGGAAATGGTTATCCCGAGATATTTAAAAGAATCCCACTGAGTTTTTCCTTCAATTTCCAGTATTCTCGAGATTTCCACCATTTCCCATGGGGAGAAATTCCAACCAAAAATTTGGCTTTTTTTGTATTTGAATTTGCTTCCTGAAGTCTCCTTGTAAGGATCTAACTCATGTTTGAATTTTTTGGCTATGAGAATGCTAGCTCCTCCCAAGAGAAGCATATCATCGACAAACTGGGCATGGTTTATTTCTTTGGCTCCTCTTGTCATTATGAGTCCCAATAAATCTTGATGGAGATGACAATGCTCCAGCTGGAAGTTGAGAACCAAGACCTGGATAGAATAGAGAAGAGACGAAAGAGGGAAGCCTTGTCTAAGCCCCCTAGAGGCTTAGAATAAATCTGCAGCACGACCATTGACCAACGGAGCTATCCAAGGGGATCCAATACAGGCTTTCACCCAATTGATAAATTCAGGGGTGAAGCCAAATCGAAGCATTACCTAAAATAGAAAATCATGACGAACTATATCAAACGTATTAGCCAAATCTAATTTGACAATCATACCTTTTTCTTGCCGTAGAATACTGGTGTGGATGGCTTCCTGGACCAATATAATGTTATCGAGAATCCTCCTCCATTTGATGAATCCACCTTGATTTTCTGGAATGATTGTTGGTAGGATTCCTTTAATTCGGTTGGCTATCACTTTTGTAATGATTTTGTAACCAATATTGCAGAGTGAAATTGGCTGGAATTGGTCAAAGGAGATGGCACCTTTCTCTTTAGGAATGAGGTCCAAGAAGGAATAGTTGGTATTCCCTCTGATCTTGTTGCAAATCTGGGATTTCATAACCATTCTATGAATATCTTTTTTAATTGTTTTCCAACAGGCTTTGAGGAAACCAGTTGTGAAACCATCAGGGCCTAGAGCCTTGTTAGGTTCCATATCATTTAAAGAAATTTTAATTTGTCTTCTGGAGACTGGAGCACTGAGGATCTGGTTGGAGTTCGGCTAAATTTTAGAGGGAACCAAGTTTAAAATATGTTGGAAGTTTTCATTGTGAATATGAGGCTCCTCTGTATATATTTCTTTGAAGTGATTTTGAGCATATTTTTTTATTCCTTCAAAGTTAGAGACTACCTGGTCTTGAAGATGGATTTCCTTTACAGGGTTAACTTGTCTCTGGGCTTCAGCTTGTTTGTGGAAATAAGTGATGTCCTTGTCACCTATTTTTAACCAGAGGCTTCTGGATTTTTGCCTCCAATAATCCTCTTCCAATATGCATGCAAAGTGAATGGTGCGTTGAAGAGTTGCTTCTTGTTCCAAGTTGTCGGGGGTTATAGAACCTTCTTCCATATTTAGTTGATGCCTTTCCAACTGATGTTAAGATTCCAATCTCTGTTTAAGAGGAGATTTCATGGTTTTAACCTAATCTTTGAGAGCTCTTTTGAGCCTATGAAGCTTTTCTTCCCAGACAAAGAAGGGGGATCCAAAAACTGGTTTCTACCACACATTGAGGACCAATCTTGGAAGCCTTCTTGTTGAATCCAAGAGGGGCTAAATCGGAAGGGGATAGGTCTAAGATTTTTGTCTTTGGAGACTTAGAGAAGAATTGGTTTATGATCAGAGGCACTGAAGGGAAGGATTTTAGAGACATCATTAAGACCTAAGATTAGAAAAGAGTTTTGGACCAAGAATCTGTCAAGGCGAGCAGCTATGTGACCCAGTCCGATTCTTTTGTTGGACCAAGTGAATTTGCCACAGGAAGGCTTGATATCATCCATATCCCCTTCCAGAATGATATATTTGACCCATTCACGGATTGGGTCTCTAACTGTTGAACCCCTCTTTTTTTCCCCGAGAGAGAGCGTGACATTGAGATCCCCAGCTAAAACAATATTTCCCAGCTGATTGGAGTTGAGGGATTCTCTGATAAGGTCCTGACAATTTATTTTTTCCAAGAGAAGAACTGGAGCATAAATGTTAAATAAACTCACCTAGTAACCTGAGTCCTTGTGACGAAGCTAGGTGAGGATCCAGTGAGTGCAGGATTTAGTGAGAACTAACTCAAATTTATAAGTGTCCCATAAGGTGCATATTCCACCGGAGGCTCCTCTAGCACTGATAGCTACGCCTGCTCCTTTTTTCCAAAATTTCTGGCTAGCGAGGAGGAAGTATTGTTCCTCCATTTTAGTCTCCTGGATTAGTAGGATATCTAGATTTGAAGTGTGAATCAAATCTTTCATCGTGTCTTCTTTAGTTCTGCTCCCTAATCCTCTGCAATTCCAGAAGATGACCTTCATTACTTACTTATGGGGTTTGTAGAGGCCCCTTAGAGGGATTCCCTTGATGCCTGACACTTCTTGTGTTTTTTAACATTTTGTCTAATGTTGGTTGAGATCCTTGAGCCATGTCCTTGTAGGTGTTTGTTTCCATCCTTTCTTTTTCTATTTTCCGACCTCTTGTAAAAAAATTTTGGGGATGTTTGGGAGATGTCAAATTCATCCTCCTCTTCTTCCAAGATTTCAGCCTCTTTCCCTGCCTCCTATGCTTCAGGTATATCTCCTTAGTCTTGGAGAGGAGGAAGATCCTTTCCCTCCACCCTTTTCCCTTACGGATTGGATTGGTGTTCAACAACGCTTTCATTAGGGTCCTTTGCTTCAACTTCTAGATCCCCAAGGCTAGAGAAACTATTTTCATTTTCCATTGGGGTTTTCTAAGTCTCCTTGTTCTTACATGGATTTGTCGAGTTTGGATTATGGGTTTTACCTTCCCTTCTGGAGGTTTTTTGGGATTTGTCTTTGAGTGCTTGGGTTTCTTCCACCCTTCCCCTTGCTCCTTCTCCTGTTGAGTGGGAAAAATTTTTCGACAATGCTTTAGGAAATGCCCATATTCATGGCAACCTATGCACTTGAAAGGTAGTTGTTCGTAGGCATGTTTTTGAAAGTGTTGTCATTCCCCTATAGTTAACTTGATGGATTCCAGGAAGCTATCTTTAAGATCTACTTCCACGCAGATCCGGGTGCAAGAGTACTGGTCCTTGGGATCTGCCTTGTCGATGTAACATCCCAGTCCGTTTTTGATTGATTGGAGTGAATCGAAAGATTGGGTAAACGAACCCAGACCTAGACCGATTTTGGAACATCCACTGCCGGATCAAAGTCTGGCATCCATCTATTGAGGTACAAGCCTTGCGACCCCATGAAGTATGGCACATTTCTAAAGATCAGATCGCGGTCATCTTTGGAAATGAACTCGAACAGGAAAAATTCTCTTCCAACCGCATAAGAGGTAACATTGTTAGAGATCAGGGTCTCCAGTTTTTTTGGACACAATTATCAGTTGATCTCGGGGAGGGATAGAGCCCTGTGAATTGTCCAACCAAAGCCTGATCTGCTAGAGAAATTGTGATACACATAGGTTGATCCGGCAGAAGTGCAATCTCTAGGACGTCATCGATCTTTTTGACGAATTTTTGAAGGGGATACAGTTGAATATTTATGCCCTTGTGCATTGATGAGGCGCCTGAAGGCATCGAAATCGAAAGTATGGGGAGACGGTGGGTCACCGCCTCTAGATGAACTCATGGATTGATCAAAGCCTAGACCAGGGGTCAAATTTTAGCTCAAAAATCAACGTTCTAGGAATTGCCTCAAAACGAACGGGTGTGTATCCCTCGTCATCATGAACCCAACGCAACTCATTTGGGTTCAAACAGACGTCGGGAGCGAGAGATATCGCGATCTATTCGAATCGTCAAATAGGAAAAAAAAGGGACGTTGACTATGCAGTCCGTACAGTCCGTACGGATGTTGACGTGGCATGACCATGCGCTGACGTGGCAGAGGTCGTACATCCAGGTGGAAGATGCTGACGTGGCCTTCACTCATTGGCAGATGTGGACGAATCATTTGACGACACGTGGCATTATTTTGGCAAGTGTTTTGGTGCCACGTGGCCCAGTCATGGGATGCCACGTGGCACCCCGTTATTGGCAATGGTTGGTCAAAATTTTATGGAGTCTGTGGGGATCGAACCCCGGACCTCCCCCTTTGGAAACGCTTTGGTATAGTGTGGGCTACCACTAGCCCACACGGTGGTCCTTGTAAGCCATATGGTCTTTATTATATTTGAATTTAATTAAAGTTTAAAATGGCAGGGGGTCGGGCTGGGGCTTAGCCCCAGCCCGTGGTTGTATTAACAATCCATATGACCAACTCCACATTTGCGCGCATGTTTCAAATAATTACAAAGCCCGCGGTTTCGGTGATCACACATGAGCCCGGTGGTTATACCCGTGCGCATGTTCAAATCCCCATGCGTTTAAAGCCCGCGGTCTTGTGTAATGCCATGTGACCACTTACCACACGGAGGGTGCGCGCGCATTTGGTTTGTGTTCAAACGGTTATGCAACCATTCGACCTCCATTTGTCACTTGTTCATTCGTTTTGAAACTTAGCCCTTTTTCGTATTTGCACGAGGTCGTATGGAGGACCCTTGTGACCACGGCCTTGGCGGTTAGGGGATGGGCGTGCCCATAACCGTCCTATAGTTTGGACAGTTTTGCAGTTGTGCGTGTGTGCTGGGTTTAAGCACGCATTTTGGAGCGTGTTCTGGGTTCAGCACACAGAGGTGCGTTTTGGCGAACCAGAGACAACAAGCTTGAAGGAAGAGAATGGCAGGAGGCCTATCTTCTTCATTTTTTGGCCGAATGAGGTGCCGTAAAAGCCCAGCTAGGGGTTTTTGGACATTCTGAATCCATTGGAACTGTTTCCAAAGCCATTTGAAGACTTATTTTGCAGGTTTTTAACCATTGAAGTTTCAGGAAGCTCTAGGGAGCTTAAAGCCCTCATTGATTGAGGTTATGTTTTGGTGAGTCCAAGTTTGTTTTTTGTGACTGAATAGTCATTTTTGGCTAATTGTTATGCTATGAATACATTGGGACAGGTTTCAGAGGCTTTTGAGGACTTTTATAGGTGTTTTTTCCAAAGAGAAGCTCAGTGAAGCTTATGGCCACATGTAGAAGAGGTCATGCCCGGATGAGCCATGATCCGTTTTCAGAGTTTTATTAGTCATTT
>ML805746.1:80174-105384 GCA_009831015.1 Picea engelmannii
TCAATACAATTGTTTATGTAGGAATTTCATGAACTAACAACAAGGAGTAGGGATTCAAGCATCCTAAGGGCAAGGGAGTGTTAGGTGTTATAACTCTCTAATATATGTACGGGTCCAATAGTAGTATCTGATCTAATATATCAAGGCATCAATTAAAAAATCTCAATTGTACCCTTAGTTGTATTACATGATTAGCCAAGTACTAGAGAGTAATCCTCTCGAGTGTTGTTCTTAGTGCACTATAGTAGAAAAATGATCGATCTACTTACCTAAAGTTGGTTTCAAGTAACCTAGGGGACTTTCGATATACCGTCGGGTTTGTGGAAGTAAAATTTCATATATGAGTGTTGTTTGATGCAATACTACTCTAAGGGGTGCCAACAAGGGTTAAAAGGGTGTCAAATCAAGTGAAACCACTTGTATTTCCTACATGCATTCTCCCCCTACCATAGATTTACTTGTTGAACAATATATAATTGTGTTATTTATAGATGTCAGAATACGTCTCTAGCCTAAAAAAAGTGCTCTAAACTATTGGCTTGGGGAAGTGATTTGATACCACTTGTGGTTTTATTTATTAGTAAATTGGAAGATGCAAAGCATAAATAATATATTTTACCCATATTTATTGCAGAGATGACAAATTACAACTATATGGCCAACAAAAGAACTAAAATACCATAAAATGGTATACCTTTATTGATGAGAACAATGGTCACTTGTGTCTTCGAGGGGGCAACCTCCAAATGAGCATAGCTCCAATTATAGTATACTTCACAAGACATCTCATTACATTGCTCTACTTACTTATATAGTTCTATCTACCTCCTAGGAACATTATAGAGAAGGAACTTTCTAGTAGGCAGAACCTTCTAGTGAGTCTTCTTACAATTATTTCTTTCACACTACTACATGAGCCTTACTTACTATATATGACCTCCATACATAACAACCTATCTATCTACGTAGGGGGTTAGGGTAGCACCCTAACACTTTGATGGGGAATCATAGGGTAACCCAGGGCCCTGTGGGGTAGGTGGATGTATATTAATGTCATTTGGTGAGAAACTACCATTCAAGCATGGCCTAGGTAGATCCACTGATAATAGAGCATAATTATGCACAATTATAACTCTATTAGATCTAGCATTGGATATTGGGATAAAGGAACTAGTAGTTTATGGAGATTTGTAGGTAAATATTGGTTGGTTAACAAGCAACTCACTAGAACTTGATATCTTTCATCACGAGCAAATAATATTAACAAGAGAACTCAACTACAAGTTCCAGGTAATCTCTTTCACTCATATATACCAAGAACTCAACATGGAGGTAGACCATATCAAAAATTGGCAATACCCAACCCCCTTGACATCTTCTTAATAAAACATTCCATGGAGGGAAACCACGTTTATTTTACCAAAAAAAACCTTGCAAAAAAACCTTCGAGTAATTCACCCTAATCCATGGATGGTAAATAGGGTAATGTGTCGGCCATGACTATGGGGCTTGACCCTGAGGCGATCAAGAGAGTCGAAATTGTAACCTCCCCAACTTTGGGGGAGAGATAAGAGGTTTCACATTTGGCTCATGACCTCTTGATCTAACCCTTAGGGATCCATGGATGGCATCCACATGCCTAGACATAATTCCATGTTTTGATTGGGATGGAGAGGTCAAGTTTTTTTTTGTTAAGAAACCCCTTTCTTTTTCTTCCCACTGGTTTAAATATTTTTTGAACATATTTGTATTTCTTTGACTAAGGTGCTTTGATTTGATAATCAGACATCACTTAGACCGATATCATCTCAATAGAATTTAGAACCACTCTAGATGGATATGGAACCCTATAGACAGAATCTTGAAACATTTTGTATCAAGTGTAATGTTGTATATAAGTACTTTGATTAATAATAAAAAGAATAGACATTTTTCATTTTGAAAAAAAAAAAAACAATGTTCCTAATGCATAGTTTTTAAGTGTTCACAATTAATTGTGCATAACAATAAATCAAGTAAATCAATTGTCAAATAATCTTTGTTAACAAAATCATAACAATTAAGTACTCCTCCATCATTATAATTAAATTATCATAATTAAATTAAACAAGTGTTATAAACATGGTAGGATCTAGGTAAGGAAATAAAGGATGGAACATTCCATTCCAAACAGAATCTTAAACTGACTTAGAATCATCCTTCCTCTTAAACTCCTACTTCCATCTTCCATACCCCATCCCTTCTTATATTGTAATATGTTGGAGCATCCACCTAATTCTAGATACAAACCAAAGGTGAAGGTGTCGCTATATCGACCCAATTTCCTTAGCACACAACCAATAGTTGCCATCATACGTCTAGGCAAGCATGGCTAACATGACCCTCTCATGACTCTGGGTTTTGGAGGATACATAGTGGGAAACACCTCCACCCCTCCTAATAGGACCAGTTTCAACACCCTAACATCGGCTGTATTGTGCAGTTGTTGTTGTTCTTAGAGCTCCATTGTCAAATAACCAATTTGGGCCACTATGCATCTTGTCAAAACTGCACTTACTAACATATCATAACAATGTTTGGAAGTGGTATTCAAATAATAAAATAATTCTTAATATCATACAATTACCCTTCTGATGTCCATGACATCAATGTTACCTTAGTGTTATAGTTATTTGGCTATCTCTTAGCCCTTTAATCGTTAGCTTGCCAAAACAAATCTCAACCATGTAACAATTTCATGTTATTAACAATGTTATGTATTGACATTTAATGCAACAAAGTATGTTTATTTACCGTATGCATCACATTGACTATCCATTCACAATATATACCAAATTGGTATCTGTAAGGTCTTCGAATGCGGAGACCCTCGCCCAAGTCTCCCTAGTCCTCAAGGAGACGGGACTTGGGGTTGCTCTAGCATCCAAGTGTTGCACTAGTTGGGCAAGTGGAGGCCCTAGACATGAGAACGTGTGAAGGGGCTTGCCCAAGTGTGAAGGGACCAAGATATTGGGGCATGCCACATGAGGAGAACACCAAGGTTGGGGCAAGTCGGTCCGAAGGGGCGCGACGATCGATGAGCACATGGGTTTGTTTGGACGACTAGGTCCACAAAGGGGCGCAACGATTTGTTTGGGTGACCGGGTCCACAAAGAAGCGCGATGATTCGTTTGGACACATGGGTTCATGAAGGGGAGCGACACCCCCAAAGGACGTGGAAGTTCTCGATGGTAACCTTTGGAGTCTCTATAAGAGAAAAAGGGCACACGGCCAAAGGAGGCATATCTGAAGAACAAGGAGAGCAAGATCAACTATGTGATTATGAGGAAGAACTAACCACATAAGTGAGTGCAGAGGGTGATCACATAATTGATTGTATAGTTGAAATAAGTGGAGGCCTAGGACAATAGACATGAACCATGGTTGCGACCAAGGATATCGTTGGAAAGGTATGGTTGGTTTTGTGTTATTTAATTTCCTAAGTGTTGTAGTGAGTTCTTTGAAGGGAAGTCAGATGACATGGTGGTTCAAGAGAAATCTGTTTCTGTGGTGAGAACCAACATACTTGAGGGTGACTCAAGTGGTGTAGACTTAGAGAAATAATGTAGCAGTTTGTGATGCCTTGATTGGGTGAATGTGTAGAGAGCTTGGGGTGACATGCCTAGACAAGTCTTGTGGTGGACTTAGGCAGATTTGGATGCAGTCGTGGAGGTGGCTTGAGAAAGTTTCCTAACTCTTTGATGAGGCGCATTGGACAGGTACCTTGGTAAAGTAGGCAACAAAATTTGTACATGTTGATTTTGAGAGGATGGGTGAGGTGCCTTTGTGTTTGGTGTCCTAGCTATATTTTTGGGTCATGCTATGACTTGACAGTCATGATGACAGTGCTAGAGTTTGGATGCTTGCAGGAGGTGCAAGACAATTTCGTTCTAGGAGAAGGATGGAGTCAACAAAGAAGTCGACCAAGAATTGTTGGCAGTCAACTTGAATGGGAAGAACACAGACCAAGTGACTTGGGTGGTGTTCGCTCACCTTTGGTATGGGACATTGGATGAGGTAGAGCACACCTTGGTGACTTGCAGATGATTGTGCGATGACTCAAAGATTCAGTGGGATCATTGGTTGAGGTTGGCATAAGTATTGGTTTGAACGTGCCTAAGGCATGAAAGTTATTTGAGTTGACTCATCCTACTTGGAACACTTTGGACAATTTGTTAGGACATTTGAGGAGTGTAGGCATGTTGGCCACACTCATCGTAGATGTTGAGTTGTGAAGAGGCAACTTTATGAAAGGAGATGAGTTGAGGACTTGCCTTGGTTTGGAGGATTTTGTGAACATGCAGATTGCATCATGAAGATATTACTTGGGTGTGAGTGTGTGTATTTCTTTAGGAAACACGATTGAGGGTGACGCCTAACCATTCCAAGGCATGGAGAGGTAGACGCAACAACATGGCCGACTGATGAAGTAATGAGGCAAAGACAGTCTGGATGTATAGTTCTTGGTGTAGACATTGGCTTAGTATGAAATGAGGTGGGAAATGGAGTCAAGTTGTCGCAGATGACTTTGTTTTGGGGTGACTTCATAGTGTAGCAAGGTGAGGGGAGACCTTGCCTTGGTCTGAGATTGTTGTGCAGATGGACCGAGTTGTGAAAGGAATTCAAAATAAAGACGCACCACTAAGTTTGAAATGTAGCACTTAGACATTATGGAGGATCTCCTTGACGAAGATCGGATGATGGCAGCAGTAGTGAGGCAAGGGTAGACACTTGCCTTAGTCTTTGAGGCTAGACAGAGTGACAGAGATGCGAACAAAAAAGACTAATTTTGGGCATGAGGATGTGCATACTCACGGATTGGGCGCGACAGTTGGATTAGCTACCTAACCAATTCAAGACGTGGGGGTCGACAGTGCATGGAAACATGTACTTGAGTTGAAGTATGGGCTCAACAACAAGATCACAAGAGTTCAACACTTAGGTGAAATTTTGAAGTGAAGTGGACAACAGTTAGTTGTAGTAGGTAGTGACAACAACAACAAAATTGAATAGCATCTAGGAAATAACATCGCCACGAGGTAGTGTAACAGATTTGGGTGACTTTCATCCTTGGATTTGGTTGAAGTGACTATATTGACTCATGCAACAAATCATGCAGATTCGGGCGCAGTACAGTTTGGTTGGTTTATTGAAAATTTGGGGTTTTTGGTTTGCATGAAACTTGGGGTTTCCAACATACTTAGTTGAAATGAGGGCATGAGTTCAGGTGGAGACTTGGAGATCACAGATTTTTTTGATGTTGTCGGGGACAACAATGACTTGAGGTGGGGGAGGATGTAAGGTCTTCAACTAGAAGGGCATGGAGACCCTCTCCCAAGTCCTCAAGGAGACAGAACTTGGGGTTGCTCTGGCACCCAAGTGTTGCACTAGTTGGAAAAGTGGACGCCTTGAGCATGCAAACGTACGAAGGGGATTTTCCAAGTATGAAGCAACCAAGATATTTGGGTGCGCCAACATGAGAAGTGCACCAAGGTCGGAGCACATTGGTCCCAAGGAGCACGACAATTGATGAGCACATGGGTTCATTTCGGTGATTGGGTCTGCAAAGGGGCGCGAAGATTCGTTTGGTTGACCGGATCTATGAAGGAGCACGGTGATTTGTTTGGACACATGTTTTTCAAATGGGTGTGACACCCCCAAAGGACATAATGGTGACTTTTTGAGTCCCTATAAGAGAACAAGGGTGCACAACCAAGGAAGGTAGATTTGAAGAACAAGGAGAGAAATATCAACTCTATGATTCTAAGACAAACTTAGACGAAGAAGGGTGAGCTCCCTTAAGGATCCAAGTTGCTTCACATGGGAGGACTTGTGCTACCTTGAGGTGATTTTTTGGGTAGAGTTGGGGTGACCCTCTTTTGGATTGAGTTTGGGGAAAGTCTTGTCGTAGGTCTAAGGAGGTTTGCTAGGAGACATAACCAATGGTCTATGTGAAGTCTTGTAGCAAAGAAGAGAAGGTGATTTTGTTGTGGATGCATGGTTGGAGTGCTCCGTAGGAGCCACAAAAGTCATAACAAAGGACGAGTCTTGATGTGACGAATCTGTGTATGAGTGTCGTGGTGAGGTGAGGAGAGTCGTGTGACTCTACCAAGTTGTAAATCGAGCCAATAGTGCTTGTATTGTAACAATTTTGCAATAATAAGACTTAGTCGAGTGTTAGGTATAGCTTGTGTCTCCTACAATATATATGTGCGTCTCTTTTATGTTTCGCAAGTGTTCTCTTCGTTTCATGGATGTATGCTTATATATGACTAAGTGTTAAGTTGTTGTTTTTTTAACAAAAACGGATATGGATTGTATTAAAAAATAGTGGTAACCACTGGCACATGTATATCATGAATTTCTTGCCTTGTCTATAGAAATATATTTAAAATGATAAAGAAGGCATCTATCTCCGATCTTATCTGCCAGATCAGCATAGCTAGTTCCATGGTCATCTTATCGTCCTTGCCTTGTGTTTTAGCCATACATGTAGGATCCCTCGACTTATGAGGAGAACATCTTTCTAATAAGCCAACGGTACTAGGGGATATTAAAACTTTGGGTATTTCTATTGATACACAAGGTCCCATTGCTCAGTTGGGTTGTTGCGTTAGCTGCTTTATCCACTTCTCCATTTAGATCCCGCAAAATGTGAAAGAATTTGATTTTGTGAAAGGCAGGGAGTAAAATCATGATTTTCGGATTAGTTGTTGGAGCCTCATGTTGTGGGGGAAGGCATGGATGTTTAAAGCTGGATAATCACCCGGGAGTCTCCAAAAACAATAACCTCTTTAACTTTCATAGCCAAAACTTCATAGAGTCCTTGCCAAAGTGCAAGAGCTTCAACGATATTGTTGGTGTCATCTATGATTCCCCAAGAGAGAGTAAATTCAGTTGTTTCATCTTGGCTTAGGAGAACCCCACCCCCTCCTGTTACCCATGGATTCCCTTTAGAATCTCCATCAAAAAACCGAATGTGTTGATGAAGCGTCTTCCTCCAATTTGAAAAGCTAAGAGAGTCCATACGGAGTTCCCAAATATCCAGCTGAGAAGAGTAAGCAGACATAGCACCAGGGGACTTTGGGGCTAGGCTCAACATCCAGTCTTCTTCGTTAGGAGGGAGAAGAGAATTATTCTCTGGAAGAGGAAGAGAGTGAAGACATTCTCCCAGCGGTGCCTTAGCTCTGACTACCACCTGAGCAGAAGTGGAGGTTTTTTCTCTGAAGAGGCGGGTGTTTCGTTTTAGCCAGAGAAACCAGAGAGTAAATTTCGGAAGAGTCATCCAACAGAAGTTAAGCCTATCTTTCTTGTGAATGGAAAAGGGGCACATTTTATCCCATTTGTTGAGGAGGGTTGAGATTTCGTCTCGGAGAGTTACTTGATTTGACCAAGGAACAAGAGCCAAATTCCAGACCTCTTTTGCAAAAGGACAGGTTAGCAGAAGATGATTGGCAGATTCTCCATGTAGACAGCAGAGAGGGAATCTTGTGGGACCTTCCCAGCCTTTTTTTAAAGATTATCTCCCGTAAGAATATTGTTGTGGGCCAAAGTCCAAATTAAAATGTCTACTTTTGGCTGAGTTTTGGATTTCCAAATACCTTTCTAGAGAACAAGGTTGGGAGGAGCATTGGGAATTGCTTTAAACTGCTTGTATCCTTGAGTCGCTGTATAATTTCCAGATTGAGCACCCCAGCCACGAGAATCCTTCATAAGTGTAGCGATAGAGGATTTTCCTTGAAGCTCGGAGAGAAAGAGAATCTCTTCATTCCATAAATGGTTTGGACGGTTCAAATAATCCACTATTTCCAGGTTCTTCTTTCATCGTTATTCCAGATTGAGATATCCTAAAGCACGGTTAGATTTTGGGACTCGAGCCACCGTTTAAGATTGGAGGTGCCCGGTGAAGAATCCAGAGGCAGATCCCCAAGGATAGAGTCCTCCCAGATGAGAATTTTTTTCTCGTTCCCAGGAATCCAAGTTAGATCAGTCTTGAAGAGGGGGAGAGATTTTTGGAAAATAGTGAAAATTGGAGATCCTTTTGAAGCTTTCGAAGCCGAATCGAGACATTTTTTCCTTTCCCCTAAGAAGTAATTTTTCCAAAGAACTTGTTTACTCCAAGTTAGTTTCCCTATTACCAAATTCCATAGGATTTTAGCGCCAAGAGCCAGATTTTGAGTCTTGAGATCTCGGATCTGGAGTCTCCCTTCTGA
Organism: Picea engelmannii; assembly: GCA_009831015.1. NCBI lineage: Eukaryota > Viridiplantae > Streptophyta > Pinopsida > Pinales > Pinaceae > Picea > Picea engelmannii. Next base: position 88,427 of record ML805746.1, read on the forward strand.
GAGTGGCTTAGTTATTTTCCCCCAGCTGACCAACGGAATTTTGTTTTCATTGTTTTCCCCACCTTAAAGCATCTGAGAAGCGACTCAAACTTGGAGAAGAATCTAGTTGGAGCGAGTAAGATGAAGCATTGATAGATCAGAATCCTGGAGAGAACCGATTTAATGAGAACCATTTTCCCAGCCAAATTTAGCCAAGAAGCTCCCCACGAGTTAATTCAAGTCTTCAGTTTATCAATCGGAGGAAGCCACTAAGTTGACTTTGGGGTAGATTTGGAAATGGTTATCCCGAGATATTTAAAAGAATCCCACTGAGTTTTTCCTTCAATTTCCAGTATTCTCGAGATTTCCACCATTTCCCATGGGGAGAAATTCCAACCAAAAATTTGGCTTTTTTTGTATTTGAATTTGCTTCCTGAAGTCTCCTTGTAAGGATCTAACTCATGTTTGAATTTTTTGGCTATGAGAATGCTAGCTCCTCCCAAGAGAAGCATATCATCGACAAACTGGGCATGGTTTATTTCTTTGGCTCCTCTTGTCATTATGAGTCCCAATAAATCTTGATGGAGATGACAATGCTCCAGCTGGAAGTTGAGAACCAAGACCTGGATAGAATAGAGAAGAGACGAAAGAGGGAAGCCTTGTCTAAGCCCCCTAGAGGCTTAGAATAAATCTGCAGCACGACCATTGACCAACGGAGCTATCCAAGGGGATCCAATACAGGCTTTCACCCAATTGATAAATTCAGGGGTGAAGCCAAATCGAAGCATTACCTAAAATAGAAAATCATGACGAACTATATCAAACGTATTAGCCAAATCTAATTTGACAATCATACCTTTTTCTTGCCGTAGAATACTGGTGTGGATGGCTTCCTGGACCAATATAATGTTATCGAGAATCCTCCTCCATTTGATGAATCCACCTTGATTTTCTGGAATGATTGTTGGTAGGATTCCTTTAATTCGGTTGGCTATCACTTTTGTAATGATTTTGTAACCAATATTGCAGAGTGAAATTGGCTGGAATTGGTCAAAGGAGATGGCACCTTTCTCTTTAGGAATGAGGTCCAAGAAGGAATAGTTGGTATTCCCTCTGATCTTGTTGCAAATCTGGGATTTCATAACCATTCTATGAATATCTTTTTTAATTGTTTTCCAACAGGCTTTGAGGAAACCAGTTGTGAAACCATCAGGGCCTAGAGCCTTGTTAGGTTCCATATCATTTAAAGAAATTTTAATTTGTCTTCTGGAGACTGGAGCACTGAGGATCTGGTTGGAGTTCGGCTAAATTTTAGAGGGAACCAAGTTTAAAATATGTTGGAAGTTTTCATTGTGAATATGAGGCTCCTCTGTATATATTTCTTTGAAGTGATTTTGAGCATATTTTTTTATTCCTTCAAAGTTAGAGACTACCTGGTCTTGAAGATGGATTTCCTTTACAGGGTTAACTTGTCTCTGGGCTTCAGCTTGTTTGTGGAAATAAGTGATGTCCTTGTCACCTATTTTTAACCAGAGGCTTCTGGATTTTTGCCTCCAATAATCCTCTTCCAATATGCATGCAAAGTGAATGGTGCGTTGAAGAGTTGCTTCTTGTTCCAAGTTGTCGGGGGTTATAGAACCTTCTTCCATATTTAGTTGATGCCTTTCCAACTGATGTTAAGATTCCAATCTCTGTTTAAGAGGAGATTTCATGGTTTTAACCTAATCTTTGAGAGCTCTTTTGAGCCTATGAAGCTTTTCTTCCCAGACAAAGAAGGGGGATCCAAAAACTGGTTTCTACCACACATTGAGGACCAATCTTGGAAGCCTTCTTGTTGAATCCAAGAGGGGCTAAATCGGAAGGGGATAGGTCTAAGATTTTTGTCTTTGGAGACTTAGAGAAGAATTGGTTTATGATCAGAGGCACTGAAGGGAAGGATTTTAGAGACATCATTAAGACCTAAGATTAGAAAAGAGTTTTGGACCAAGAATCTGTCAAGGCGAGCAGCTATGTGACCCAGTCCGATTCTTTTGTTGGACCAAGTGAATTTGCCACAGGAAGGCTTGATATCATCCATATCCCCTTCCAGAATGATATATTCGACCAATTCACGGATTGGATCTCTAACTGTTGAACCCCTCTTTTGTTCCCCGAGAGAGAGCGTGACATTGAGATCCCCAGCTAAAATAATATTTCCCAGCTGATTGGAGTTGAGGGATTCTCTGATAAGGTCCCGACAAATTTTTTTTTTCCGAGAGAAGAACTGGAGCATAAATGTTAAATAAACTCACCTAGTAACCTGAGTCCTTATGAAGAAGCTAGGTGAGCATCCAGTGAGTGCAGGATTTAGTGAGAACTAACTCGAATTTAAAAGTGTCCCATAAGGTGCCTATTCCACTGGAGGTTCCTCTAGCACTGATAGTTACGCCTGCTCCTTTTTTCCAAAAATTCTGGCTAGTGAGGAGGAAGTATTGTTCCTCCATTTTAGTCTCATGGATTAGCAGGATATCTAGATTTGAAGTGCGAATCAAATCTTTCATCGTGTCTTCTTTAGTTTTGCTCCCTAATCCTCTGCAATTCCAGGAGATGACCTTCATTACTTACTTATGGGGTTTGTAGAGGCCCCTTAGAGGGTTTCCCTTTATGCCTGACACTTCTTGTGGTTTTTAACATTTTGTCCAATGTTGGTTGAGATCCTTGAGCCATGTCCTTGTAGGTGTTTGTTTCCATCCTTTCTTTTTCTATTTTCCGACCTCTTGTAACAAATTTTGGGGATGTTTGGGAGATGTCAAATTCATCCTCCTCTTCTTCCAAGCTTTCAGCCTCTTTCCCTGCCTCCTGTGCTTCAGGTATATCTCCTTAGTCTTGGAGAGGAGGAAGATCATTTACCTCCACCCTTTTCCCTTCCAGATTGGATTGGTGTTCAACAACGCTTTCATTAGGGTCCTTTGCTTCAACTTCTAGATCCCCAAGGCTAGAGAAACTATTTTCATTTTCCATTGGGGTTTTCTAAGTCTCCTTGTTTTTATGTGGATTTGTCGAGTTTGGATTATGGGTTTTACCTTCCCTTTTGGAGGTTTTTTGGGATTTGGCTTTGAGTGCTTGGGTTGCTTCCACCCTTCCCCTTGCTACTTCTCCTGTTGAGTGGGAAAAAAAATTCGACAATGCTTTAGGAAATGCCCATATTCATGGCAACCTATGCACTTGAAAGGTAGTTGTTCGTAGTCATGTTTTTGAAAGTGTTGTCATCCCCCTATAGTTAACTTGATGGATTCTGGGAGGCCATCTTTAAGATCTACTTCCACGCAGATATGGGTGCAAGAGCACTGGTCCTTGGGATCTGCCTTGTCGATGTAACATCCCATTCCGTTTTCGATTGATTGGAGTGAATCGGCAGACTGGGTAAACAAACCCAGACCTGGACCGATTTTGGAACATCCACTGCCAGATCAAAGTCTGGCGTCCATCTATTGAGGTACAAGCCTTGCGACCCCATGAAGTATGGCACATTTATAAAGATCAGATCGCGATCATCTTTGGAAATGAACTCGAACAGGAAAAATTCTCTTCCAACCGCATAAGAGGTAACATTGTTAGAGATCAGGGTCTCCAGTTTTTTTGGACACAATTATCAGTTGATCTCGGGGAGGGATAGAGCCCTATGAACTGTCCAACCAAACCCGATTTGCTAGAGAAATTGCGATACACATAGGTTGATCCAGCAGAAGTGCAATCTCTAGGATGTCATCGATCTTTTTGACGAATTTTGGAGGGGATACAGTTGAAGATTTCTGCCCTTGCGCATTGATGAGGCGCCTGAAGGCATCGAAATCAAAAGTAGGGGGAGACGGTGGGTCACTGCCTCTAGATGAACTCATGGATATGCGTGCTTGAAGACCCCGCAGACTGACGCCCGCTGCTGACTCCCGATCGCGCTTCTTCCGATCGTTCATTGCCCCGGTGCTCAATTTATTTCAATTTTGTTCAATGTACCATGTTTATTGTTTGACTAAGTGTTAAGTTGTTAACAAATGTCTAAGTATGTAATACCTTGGTTTTGAGTCCCCATATTAATAATGTATTTTGTTTATTTGATGAAAGGCCAAAGTGCTTGAACAATTAAAAGAGGTTGGAGTGCCTAGGAAATGTAATACTTTGAACATTCCAAATAATAAAATACATTGTTGGTTGCAAGACGGAAAAGGACAAGAGTTATGGGGGGCTATGATTCCACGAGAAAGGGGATAAAGGGGATAAGTATTTTTATTATATTTTATTTACCCATCTTGGTTTTCATTGAGAAAAGTGGTTACATGAGCTTCTTGGGGAAAGACCATGTGGTTATTGATTTTCAAGTAAATATATAAACCCCTCTTGTGGGTTGTTTGGGGGTTCACTCTTTCATTTGGTTCATCATTCATTCACTCTTATTTCTCATTCTTGTGTTTGCATGGGAAAGGAAAACAAATTGATGGATATAAGCAACATGGTTGGCTACTTGTAGTAATTGTTGGTGTATTCTAGCCATGAATTGGTGCATGCATGCGTTAAATGCATTGACATATGTTAAAATTTGTTCACAGCTGCAAATCCTGAGAGTCACAACATGGATATTCTTGACCAAATGCACTAGAACCCTGGAAAGAAGTGGACAACATGAATGAATGTGTGCTTGTGAAGGGGGTTCATTGTCTTTGAGTGGTGCAGGTTGGAGAGAAGAGGGTTGGTGTAACTTGAGATTGTTGTGTGTTGAGAAACATATGAGAGCTTGAGTGTTGACTGGTTTGGGAAATTGAGTGTTGCTCTAGAACTCGTCCTTGTGGATTCATAACCATGGCTCGAAGGTGACCTGCTATTGAAACTTGGAACAACAACGTCTAAGGTTGGGTGGAACGTCCCTAGCCTGCAGTTAGTTGGTGATTAGTTTTCTTAAAGATAAGTACTCTTTGTCATGCATTTCTCTGCTTGTATATTTATTTTCGTTGTGTATTAATTATTACCTCTAAGATATGCATTTTTAATGTACCTACTTGTTGGTTATTGTTGTGTGTGGCATGATTAAGCATTATTTTTAAGTCTATCATGAATCTTGATTATTGCATGTGCGGTTATCGCGTTCTTTCATGATTCTTTATTAAAAAAAATTATCAGAATTCGAACTCAGTTCTTGAACTGCTTTTTGAGGTAGTGTGGCCCATCCTAATGGTGGTTGGGTACGTTAGAGAGTGGTATCAAATATTTTGGTTCAAACACCAGACTGGTATGGGCCAGGATGAGTGTGAATTTGGGAATTCGTTGCAAACTTCAGTTTGAGCGAATTTCGAGAAAAACAATGGAAAATTAGAGAGAAATCCCCCAAATTCGTGAGTAGTTTCGAGTTTTAAATAACCCAGAAATGTATGAGAAGTTTAATGCAAATGATCTGCACAGTTGTAGAGCTAAATTCAACCTGCAAGATCAAAATTTTGAGTTTTAACGTCAACTATAGCACTAGACAGAGTTCGAAGAATCAACGACCAAGATCATGTTTCATCTTCAATATCAATGACCCGGATTCACCCTTGATAAATTTAAAAATTTATAAGGTTTCGAAGTTTGGTAAGGTTACCAGATGAACGACCGAGATTCATTTCGGTTGTTGGGAAAATGAGAAAGATCGACAGTCCATGTTCGTTTTCGTCCATTTGAGAAGTCGTAGAAAATCAACGGCCAGGATCATTTTGAGTGGGAGATCAACGACCCAGATTCACCTGGGTTTTGGCTGAAATTTCTAAGTGTTGAAGTTTCTCAAAGGAATTCGTCGATGTTCAATGGTCAGATCAATGAGTTTGGCAAAGAGTTTATTCGTCCAAAATAAATCTTCGATCGTCGATGGTCAATGGTCAGGGATCGACAAGTTTTGATGAAGGGAATTCATGTGTCCAAAGGAAATCTTTGATGGTCAATGGTCGATGGTTGGGGGTCAGCATATTTAGTGCAAAGTTCAAATTCCTTCCAAGAGAAATTGTCGATGGACAATGAAGGAAAGAGGAGAGTGACGTGTCATGACATGTCAACCCAATTTGTGCCTCGGGATGACGTCTCATGCCATGTCATCGTCTACGTGTCATGCCATGTCAGCATAGTTGTCACGTCGAACAAGAGATGGTTGACGATCAATTGTTGGGATTCCGCGAAATTGTAACTAAGTTAGTCGTCAAATGAATTCATCGATGGTCGATTGTTGATGATCAGGGATCGCCAAGATTTGTGGGTTTGTGAATAAAAATGACCGAAGGTCGATGGTCGATGATCGAGCGTCGGGGAGATCGGTGGGAAAGTTTCGTTTACAAAAGAAATCTTCAATCGTCAATACAGAGCGGATCAACGATCCAGATTTCTTCTTATTTGAGATCGATGGTGTAAATTGAAGGGATTTTATAATAGGAAGTAGGGAAGAAGTCCTCGGTGGTCCGGTGTTTGATGCCACATCAACACCATGCCACTTCCAAGTCATCAACCACATTGACATATTGCCACGTAAGCAAGATTGTCCATCAATTAAAAAAAATGAAGTTTGGAGCCATTTTCTTATTTTTGTCTTAACTTGAGCAGATTAATTCGGATTGATATGAAACTTTTGGGTTTTTTCTACAGAGAGGATACCTACAAAAGTTCCAGACAGGGCCATTTCCCATTCCTGCTTGGATTTGTTAGAAATTGCAAAATAGTGGTTTTTATAGATCTGGGTCCAGATCATTGGCAAAGACCTAGATTAAGCTAAAATTCATGGAGAGAGTCCAAAAAGAAGACATGGAGATAATCCATGAAGTAATTGAACAAATTCTATGGGGATGGGGATGAGGATGCTGAAATAGGCCAAAATCCACTATTATGGGCCTCGTTTTTTGGATTTTTGAATTTTTCAGAGGAGGAAAAGTGATTCCAGATCATGAAACTAGAAAAAAATATTTTCTCAACATTTTATACACTCATTAGGAAAAACAACTTTGTTCTAGTGAAATTTTTCCAAAAGTGCACAAATTGAGAGATAGTCAGTTTTTCAAAAAATTCCAATTCTAAAAAATGGGTGAAAAATGACAAAGTTGTCATTTCCATATTGTTGTAGTTTTTTACTGGAGCATCAGATTGAAAATATGAGAGTTCTTATGAATTCTCTGTCATTATTATTATCTATGTCTCATACAAAATTTTCTCTATTTCCTGACATATTTTCTTCTGCAGTTGACAGAAAATTGTCTTTCAATAAAATTACACCAATGGTGAAAATGCACAAATGAGGTGAAAATGATTTTCTCAGGAAACCATAATTTTCAGCTTAGAGATCGGAATGAGCAATGAGTATAGTTGTTGGAAATTTGATTCAGAGGAGAACAACCTGGAATTATTATAATTTGGATAAATATGATATAATTCTTCATGAACTAAGCAGAAAAAGGACTTGTAGGATTAATTTATAAAATTTCTATGATATGCATGATTCTAACAAAAATGGTTGCTTGTACATTTTTAAGAATTAGGGGATATAAACATATCAGTTCAAGATAAGAATGAATATTTGGGACATGGAGAAAGGAGAGGAAACCTTCATTCGTGGGAGAGAATCCAAAGGTCAAAATATCAGTGTTGGCAATGAAGAGACATAATCAAATGGGCATAGGAGCATAGGGGAGTCAGAAATATTAATAAATATTGTGAGAAGCTTGAGAATAAAAGCACGGAGTTAGAAAGAAAACAATGAGAATTGATGAGAGAACAAAATCAAATAAATGCTCAAATGATGCAAAATCTAAATTAGTTGTAGAGGAAAGCAAATAATGGATCAGACTCAGGACAGGAGGAAGAGGACAAACATCCTGAAAGAAGAGATAACTACAGAAGAACTGGTCATTCAAGAAGTGCTAGCAGAACTCATAGACATCACTCACCTCCTTACTTACCAAGGAAATTGTATGTGCTTGAGGACTCCATTAGTAGTCCAGAAGTGTCTCATGTTAGGCACCAAAGAAGAAGACATGAATTGGATAGTTTGAAAGGAAAGCTAAGGAATCTTAAGACACTATCCTTTGATGGTGAAAGAGAAAGGGAAGATGATGTTGAAGCCTAATTGATTGGAATCAAGAAGCCAAAATTGCCACATACCATTTTCATGGAAAAATTGTTATGTGGTGGGATGAGTTGAAGCAAGATGAACACATTAATGAGAGCAGGATCACTTGTAATAATTTCAAGAGATATTTTCAGAAGGAGTATCTTTCATAGCACTTCTATGACAAGAAGATGTGAGAGTTCTTTGAACTCAGGTCGGGAAGCATGACCATAAGAGAATATGAATTTGGGATTGTTGAAGTATGTAGGGTTTATCAAGGATGAGAGGTGAAGATACAGAGGTTTTTGAGTGCACTGCCATGATTTTATAAAGATAAGATTCAATATGATGAGCCGAGGACTTTGACAAAGACCGTTATGAAGGCTAAGTACATGTATAAGAAATGAAAGGGCAGAGAATCTTTGCATAAGTCTTGGAAGGATAAGAATAAATAGAAATCTCATCAGATAAGGAATGGATTCAAACCTCCTTTCAACAGAAACATGCTTAATAAAAATCAACAAGATTAATCTGCTAAGGACAAATCCAAGAGAGAATACTCCTTAGGAAAAAGGGGAATACCACCAATCAAATGTTGGATATACAAAGAAGATCACATGTACAAGGATTGTCCTCATAGAGAAGAAAAAATAAAGATCATGCACAAAATCCAAGAGACTGCAACAATAGAAGACATGTGCATAAGTATTCCAAGAGTATATGCAACCTTAAAAGATTGACAAGCAGAGCATCAATCCCATATGATTGAGGTGGAAGGTAAGATCATTAATCAACATGTTGTTACTTTAATTGATTCAAGAGAAATCCATTGTTACATTGATCCTAAAATAGTGGACATATTTCATTTGGAGAAAAGTAAACTTGAAAAGTCAAGTTTGGTTCAGCTAGCCACTAGAACCAAAAGAAGGATCGATGAGTTTGTTAGTAGTTGTCCAACAAATCTGAATGGAGTAAATGCAGTTGTTGATATGAATCTCATACCATTGAGATCGTATGATATCCTAAGTGGAATGGATTGGTTGGACAATAATCATGATGTCCTAGATTGTCATAACAAGACATTTATGTGTCTTGATGAAGAAGGAAAATAAAACATTGTGAAAGGAATTCCAAGACCCATTTCTATAAGGGTGATTTCATCCTTACAACTAAAGAGATGTTTCGGGAAAGGAATTGTATGCAACTCATGTGCAGGAGAGAAAAAAAGACAAAAAGGCCAAGCCTTGAATATTTTTCAGTATTGCAAGAGTTTTAATATGTATTCCAAGAAATACTAGGATTGCCACCAAAGATGGAGATATATTTCTCTATTGATTTAGTACCAGAAGTTGCCCCAGTATCAAAAACTCCTTATAAAATGAGTACACCATAATCAAAATAATTACAAATGAAACTAGAAGAATTGTTGAAGAAAGGGTGCATACACCCAAGTGTTTCACTTTGAGGAGCACAAATACTCTTTGTCAAAAAGAAGGATGGAACATTGAGATTATGTATTGACTTCAGATAATTGAATAAAGCCACTATGAAGAAAAAATACCCTCTACCCAGAATTGATGACCTCTTTGATGAACTAAGAGGGGCAAATATATTTTCAAAGATAAACTTGAGATCAGGATACCATAAGGTAAGAATCAAGGAATAAGACATCGGTAAGACATCATTTAGAACCAGGTATGGACACTATGAATTTGTAGTGGTGCCATTTGGACTGACCAATGCACCATTTGTATTTATGTTCTTAATGAATGGCATATTCATAAATTATCTGGATAAGTTTGTCATTGTGTTTTTGGATGACATACTTATTTATTCTAAGTCCAAGGAAGAGCATGAACATCACTTGAGGTTGGTGTTGCAAGTACTAAGGGAACATCAATTGTATGTCAAGCTTAGTAAATGTTCTTTTCACTAGGAGAAGATCCTTTATTTGGGTCACATTATTTCAGAAGAAGGTATAATAGTAGATCCAAAGAAGGTTGGAGCCATTAAAGGATGGTCGACACCCAAAAATGTTTTAGAAATAAGATCTTGCATGGGATTAGTTGGATACTACAAGAGGTTTATAGAAGGATTCTATAAGATCGCTCATCCTGTCACTTCTTTACAAAAGAAGGGAATTAAATTTGAATGGACAACAAAGTGTGAAGATAATTTTAATTTGTTGAAAAAACCACTTACCAGTGCACCTATTTTAAATATTGTTGACCCAAATGAGAATTGTGTGGTATGTACAAATGCATGCAAAGAAGGACTTGGTGGAGTCCTCACTCAAAATGGGCATGCCATTAGTTATGAGTCTAGAAAGTTGAAAGAACATGAGTTGAATTATGTCACACATGATTTGGAGCTTGTTGCCATAGTTCATGCATGGAAGATGTGGAGGCATTATCTCATGGGAAAGAGATTTGAATTAAGAAAAGACCACAACGGTCTGAAACATCTTTTTGAACAACCAAATTTAAATGTTAGGCAGACAAGATGACTAGAATTTTTAAGTGAGTATGATTTTGACATCAAGCATATCAAAGGAAATTAAGAAAATAAAGTTGTTGATGCACTCAAGAGAAGAGTACATCTCATGCATGCTACAACAACTAGTATGCATCAATCATATTTGAAGAGTAGAATTTTAAAAGATGTTATTAAAGACCAATATTACCTGCAAATAAAAGAAAGCTTACAACATGAAAATGTACAACAGAAAATTAAAGAAGATGGATTACTTATGCATAAGAATATAATTTATGTCTTTTATGTATTCAGTTTAATGTGTCTGCACTGAATCATTTATGTTAAAAGGAAGGACTGTGTGAAAGGGATTATGTATGTTTTTTAGTTCAGTTTATCTAAAATTTGTGAGGCCAAAGCCGTGTATTGAAGGCGTCGTAAGTCCTCTAAGTTAACTCATTATGAGTTTGTAGGAAACCCTTAAGAGCTCAAAACCCTTTCTTTACTACATTGAAATCAGGTAAGTGTTCCATGGATCCATCCTTAGATTCAGTAGAGCTCCAAACCTTAGACTGTGATGTAGAGGAAACCACAATTTCTCTTGTTGAATGCATATCATCCTATCAATATGTTGAACCATCTTCCCCCATTATCACTATGAATGATATAAATCCACTTGCAAACTGGAAATTACTAGCCATTATGCCCAAAGAAATTTATAAAATGCAGTGGTGGAATTATAAATCTCATACACAGATAAAAACGTCTTTTGTCGATGTCTCCTTTACTGATCAAGATGAACCAATACATATTAATCTTCTTGATAAATCACAGGTAGTCTGGGATATAAGGCAAGGTTATAAATATGCACACCTCAGTGTAGTCAAAATTGGTTTAGGCCCTTTGGTTCGACCATTTCTTCATGTAGCTTCTCTATGTGATGTTGTTGATACACATCATGTTGAATTTTCTGATGCAATAATAGGTGGATTCCTTGGCCTTGAATACCCCCACATCTATAACTTTCCCAAAATATTATGTAAGCCTTGAAGACCCCCACATCTATAAATTTTTAAAAGATTACATCTTCCCTCAGAGGTTTTAATTCGATATTGGATCCAAAATAATCCAACTTAAATCCATGGTTGTTGTCAGATTTGGGAAAGACACTCTTTCGGCCTTAACTGATAAAGTCCATCAGAGCTCACACCTACTCAGCATGGTGAAGTCTGACAAAGCAAAGCACACAACTACTATTACTTTCGACTAGACTGGCATAAATTATCCAAATGCATGGGAAGTTAAATATAAAGACATGTGTCTAAAAAAAGCCTCGACTTCCACTCCCTCTGTAAATACTCTTGCTTGTTTTGATAGATATAGTAGATCTTTCTGTTTGTCGGATTCTAATCCAATTTATTTCAAATCTCCTCTTACGAGATCTTCTTCCACTAATCCTTTTGTTTCTTGCACCTCCTCTTCTATCTTAAGGAGCTCACTGCCAATTCTTTTTTAACCTTGTTTTGCCCCTATTAAAAGTCAAAATACAACATAACATAAAGACCAACATAGAGATGGTCCAACTTTCCAAAAGATAATGCAGAAATTAAAACACAAGATTGATGCCTCTCCAAGCTTCTATATGTTTTATTTGCCCATAAGTCAATGTGCAATTGAAGTTACTACTACTTAAGGAACCAAATCCCATTTCCCTAGACGTAATCTTCCAAACTCACCTTTTAGGTAGTATTCTTATGATGGCCAAATCAAAAGAGAGTATTTGAATCATAAGTCTTATGCAACCCATGAAATAGTATTTGATGAAGTAAAGCTTTCCAATTATGGGAACTTGCAACATCTACTGACTGCAACAAATTTAGATGATGTTTCCAATGATATTCTTCAGTTAAAGAAAATTGTAAAAGAAGAACAAGATCAAATATCTATACTAACTGCCAGAATAGATCTTTTTCAACATGTAATCAAAGATATTGAAGAGATAAACAGGCAATAGAAAAGGCGCCCCAAAAATTGGAAAGAAGAATGGATGCTTTAGGGACTATGAAGACGAAGACTTAAACTCTTAGTAAGCAGATAAAACCAGTGATTCAGTCAACATTAAAAGAAGCCTCTAAAGGCCATACCTTAGCTCACTCTAAGAGTTATTCTTTTGGAATGATGAGTGTTGACAATGATGAACACCCAGAATATGATTTTGGGGCATCTGATTATTTAGAAGAAGAATTCCAGGACATAATTGGCCTAATCACCCAGTTTAAAAGCTTCAAACCAGTACTCTCGGAAAAAACAAAATATCTGCAAATGATTCATGTTTTGAAGCAAGAAGAGTCTAGTAACCAGAGTAGATCTGGATATGAGCTTCCTCCTCCTCCAAATAATGACTATGCCTTGGGACATTCCCCTTCAATCATAGGAATGGATGAAATAATGATAGATGCAGTAGGCCCTTCTTTTGTGCCTACCAGTAAATTTCATTTTGGCATAGACAACATGAATAAGTTGATATCTCATATGTAAGAGGAGCCAATCCTGAATATTGTTTGCCAAAAGAGATCAGAAATAAGAGATGTCATTCATCTCCTGGGAAATTGGATAACATATAAAAAGAATCATGATCTTATAGTTTCCAACCAAACTCTAGTTGTCCAGATAATTGTAGGATTATCTGGTTTATCTCATTAATGGTGGCATTGGTTGCCACAAGAAACTAGAGATGAAATTATTGTAACACTTGGTGTAGACCAACAAATCATTTATGCATTAAGAAGATAGTTTTATGGACCCGATGATGAATAGGATTATGACCACTTAGCCTCTTTATTCACGTATCATAGGTTATGTGACTTAGAAAAGCATGATCAATACTTTTTTTATATGCATAATCTTCTAATTACCTCAGGCAATGCAAACAAAGCAGATTTTTTGAAGTATTATCTTAGAAATTTTTTTGGTCATGTGCTTGATGTTGTAGAAAAAATTCTTAAAGATAAGAAGATTCCATTGAAAGGCTTATCTTTAGCACAAATTCATGCTTATATCATCCAGGTTTGGGAAGAATATTGTCTTGAGAAAAGAGTATCTAAAGATTGTAAAAGACATGCATCAATGTATTCTCATGGATTTTGTAAATTTGTTGTAGGGATGCCAGATTGGGGTTGTGGTGCCTGTTGACCACCTATTTCAACTAAGGGGTCAACTCCATGTGCCATGAAGCTATGTACTTGATGGTGCAACCAAGTTGAAGACTTTATGGTTCTACAAGGCATTCTTTTTGTAATCGAAATTTTCACTCCCCTGTGTGGGATAATAATGTAATGGGTCTGCATGGATCATATTTTAGGTTAGTTGCCTAGGAATTTATCATTAGGGAATTAGTTTTATCGAGTGTTTTTTTTTCCTCGGGTAATTGATCTGGCCTAACCAACCATTTTAATTATACTTGAGTTTTTCACTCACAATAATCCTCCAAAGTGGTGAAAGGTGTTCTAATGATTGAGCCCAATGGGTGACTAGGGTATAGGAATATTGTAAATGACCATGCCAGACATATACTAGAGTCTTGTGGAATTCCGTCGAGTCTAAGTAGTTTTTTTTTATTTTTTAAAATTACCCAGTTAATGGTAATTTTAATTAAAATTGGTATAAAAATGTAAAAACTAGGTCCTAGGGGATTTTGATAGGGGTGTGAGTACTCAAAATAAATTGAATGACACCCCCTACACCCTTGTACCAAGTTTCAACTCAATTGGACAAGTTTGTCTTGGTCATTGTCCATGAGGAGTCCAAGTCAATCTTGAGTCAACAATTTAATTGCTTAATTTGGCTAAGTAAAAAATGCCAAAAATTGTAATATTAGCAAAAAGGTTAGAGAAAGAGTGGGAGATGATGCCTAACCCTTTTCCTAAGTTAGAGATACACTTTTCTAACTTAAACTCACCCCCCACACCTAGCCATAACCTCACATCACTCATCCCCCTAGGGAAGTTGCGCCCCCCTTGGTGAGGAAACCACCCAAAGTCAAAAAATAGTTAAAAGAAAACACTTAAGCTCCTAAAGTGTGCCCTCCTAGTGACTCAACATGGTTTTTGACTTGTCAAAAACATGTTTCCCCTCTCACACCCTCAACCCTCACAAACCCTAACCTACCAAAACCCTAAAACTGTGTCCTCCTTGAGATCATGAGTTCTTTTGGGTGAGTGACAGTTGGAGCTCATACAAGAGGGGTCACTCTTGCCTCCCAGGTATAAAAGAATGCCTACCCCTCCCTCATTTCACATCTAGTCTCAGTGTAAAGTTACTCTGCCCAAATCTCTCCCACTCTTCTCTCTCTCCCATCTTACTCTCTCTCTCATTTCTCAAGCTCGTAGCAAGTATTTGCTCAAACTTGCTTCGAATAAAAGGAATATTTGGAGGAAATTGTTGACATTGGGAGTATTCTCGATGCTTGGATTGGATCTACATTGGAGGTTACTTGTGTTATTGTCTTTTTGAGTTTTAGCATCTAGATCTAGAGTAGGAGATCTAAGCAAAGTATTTTGCTTGGATAGATCTATGGTAGTATTGACATAGATCTTAGTGAAGTAGTTCCCTCTTGTTATGCAAAGTATTGTGTTAACATTTTTTAATCTACTCACCTCCTTCATTGTCTTGTAGCTTGATCTCTTTTATTTGCACGTCACTAAGGGTTGGAAAAGGATAAATTTCAGATCTGGAAATTTATCCCTTCACCCACTTAAAACCCTCTTAAGATTTATGTTTTTTTTCATACATATTTCTCTAACATTTTTTGGTGTATTTCTATCATAGAATAGGTCTCATTTAATCTATTATATACTCTTTTTTATGCTAAAAAATTATGGTTACTACTAACATAAAGTTTTCCAAGTTTTATGGTTGTTTTGCAGCATTTCCAACAAGTTTTACTTGTTGTTTTTCTGCAGATTTGAATCAGTAAAAGGGAGGTGATGCCCATTTGGGGCCACAAATCATCAAGAAACAACCTCCCAAGTAAGGGTATGGAATACCCTCTTCTTCTTCTTCATTCTACATTGTAAGCAATCCCAAAGAGAGTCTCTTAATGGGCTTGCATTTCTCAAGCTTTTTAAAATTTCTGCATTTTTTAAAATTCTTTTTGCCTACAACTAACAAAGAGGCTTGGCTTTGCCACACATGATAAATCATAAGGCTATGAATTAGAGTTTATTTTATGTTTTAAGCTTTCAGTTTTGTTACCCCACTTGTCCTTAGGGAAAGGTTGTGTGGCTAGGTTTATTTGCTTATTGTTTCAAGTTAAGCTCTTTTATTTCCATACCCACTTTGGCACAAAATCGGTAGGCTAGTCCTCCTCCTTGTGCCTTAGTTGAGGTTGCTCATTTTTATTTCAAGTATTGATTTCCCCACTTGTACTTAAGAGAATTTTGAGTGGTTAGGATTGCCATTTACTTTCCAAGTTTATTTCATTGCATTCTTTAATTCTTTTTCCTACACCTAGCAAAGAGGCTTGGCTTTGCCACCCATGCTATATTGTAAGGCTTGTATATAGTTTAGTTTCTTTCCTTTAATCTTGTCTATAATTGCTTAATCTCTAGTTTCTCATTCTTTAAGTGGTTTATTTTGCAAAGTCGTTTAAATTTGCTATCTCTTGCTTAAGTCGTGCAATCAATTAATTAATCCAATACCTTGTATCTTAAGCATAGATCTTACACTTTGCAATTTCATTTCAAGTTGTTCATAGCTACAATCTAGACTAGGAGGATAAATTTATCTAGTCTAAATATGCACTTTGGACTGGTACAACTTTCACCACAAAAAATGGGGCTTGTGGAGGCTACAGGGCGTGCTAAGTCAGGGATGACTTCACAGCACTAGGTGTCCCCCCTAATTGAGCGCCCAAGTTTTCCGGGTTGACTTGTGGATCTAGGGAAGGGCCTTGTTTTCCCTTCTTCTTGAGCACCCAACAATCATTTTGGCCAAAGCGGTAAGAGTCTAGGGGTATTCACATAGCTTAGGTTTGTTTCACATTAGCTTAGCCCCCCTAATCAAAGAAAGAATCTTAAAACTTATCTACAATCTATCTAATACATTTCACAACACTTGCTCTTTATTTTCAGTATCTTTTAAGTTGTGTAAACCTTGTTGTTCAAGGTCTCTTTTCTTATGCTCATGGTTTTAATTCACTAGCATTTCCTTTCCAAGCATTTACTTTCAGGTTGAGCATTTACTTCCAAGTTCATTGTGGTTGAAGTTATTAATTTGTTCAAGGGCAAGTTGTTATCAAGTTGCACACCATCTCTTTGGGGCACTTGGTAAGTGGTTCCCCCCTTGCTTCAAAAGTTGTGCACTTCCTCTTGTTGGCACTTTCATCTTTAGAAGTTGCGCACTTGTTCCATTTTCCAGC
>ML805746.1:115037-130131 GCA_009831015.1 Picea engelmannii
TTATTAAGGTTGTGACTCTAACCTCCTGACAGAGTTTTCACAAAGTTCTTCCACAGGGAACGCCCTCAGCATGAAACTTCCTTATTGCATGTCCATCACTATCTGTGATGGCCCCAGCCTTGAGTTAGCTTCAGTTGTTTACCAAATATTCCATAAGGAATATAAACATGTATCTTTGTCATGCACCCAAATTATGTACCCATACATATTATGGTTTTGTTAATTTACATCCATGATGTACTTAACCATATGCATAATAAAAAATATGTGTGTAGATGCCATGGGTATATTTCATAGCCTACATACATATCTATTATAAAATTAGTCAACTCATGACATTTCAAACTCATTCTTATGTGATTCTCAAGGCATAATCATTTGCCTCTTATCTTGACGACATACCACCCTTGGTCATTTACTCTTTCATTTATTTATACTCATCTTTCCTGAGGGAATGGAGTACATTCCCCCTTAAGCTATCATTCAAAACAAAACTTTCATGACTCTTTAAAAATGGAGTCAACCATGCATCCCTGGTTTTCACTTAATATTGGCAAGTGTAATTCTTTCCTCACATATCACTCATCAAGGCAACCATATTGTGCCTTTAGTATACATATATCCTTACATCATACATGTGCATAACTTTCACATTTAACATCATTCATACCTAACTGGTATTACTATCAGGCTTCATATCAAGAAGCTTCACAATGCATTAAATCCATGCACTCAAGCATAAACACACACAAACCTAACCAAACATTCATCATGTAAGCTCACTGCTTGCACCCTTTCCATGTCATGCATGCACATGGGCATCTCAGACTTCCAGATCCTCCTCCAAGGATATTGTTTCCATCCTTATGACAAGCCTCATAGGAACACTCAACACTGAGTTTCCCTCTCATTTGAGAGCTTGTAGTCATTCACACGACATCCACATGGAAGTTGAATCAAACATAGTCATAACTATGTTCCCTTTTTATACGATAACTTCTAGCAAGAAAACACTCTTGCCTCAACCTCCCTGGAACATTACCCAACTTATAAATACATTTTGGGCAATTATAACCATTCCCAGGGTAACAGAATCAACCAAACTAGCTTCCAATTATATCTATATGGCTACCATCCACCACTGCATGTCAATCTGACCCATTGGGATTCTAGAAGTGCCCCAACACTTCCTTTACCACATTCAGGATCAACATTTAGTCAACCATTTTATCTTAATTTTAACAATAATGTCTAATACCATTTGGACTACTTACTAAGTATCCTAGTTCAAAAATCCAGAGTATCTTTAGGTCAAGATCGGTCTTGACCATTACATATAGAATTCTTCCTTTTGTTCATCACAGTCAGGGATGGAGGCCATTCTCCTCCTCCCACAAGAACTTTGGCAGATCAGTTTCCTATCCACTAAGCAAGGGAGGTTGTTGTGATTTCTCACTCAATCACTCTATAATTCTACAGCTTTGTTTATCAGCTTGATTAGAAAAACCTTGTCCAACAATTCCTGTACCCAGAAACAAAATTTGTTTCTCAGTCCACTTGAAACCCGAGAGCTGCGCATGCTCTCCCTTTTTCAGGGAATGGTCATCGGACTCATTCCTCTGATCGTGCGGGGTTATACACCTATACTAGGTGTTAGCACTAGGAGTCACCTTCAGATTGCATGGAAGGCAAGCCCAGTACCCATCAAGTTATATGTGAATGAAAGAGTGTTTTAAAGGGTCAAATGGAAAAGGACTCAAATGGTAATGTTCTAACTCAAACAACAGGGCTAGCATGCACCAACAATTAAGGTCTTGGCTAACTTCTATCGGTAGTTTGGGAGTAAGTATGAACAGAGGGAAGACTTGAGTGAGAGGAGTGTAGGGACTGCTGCAAACATCGGGTCTACAAAAGTCTAAGGAAGAAAGTTTCTAATTACAAAATCTTCTTGACATCAGAAACTAAGGAAGCTAAATAAACATCATGATAATATAATGATCAAACATCCACCATAACATCACCACAACAATTCATGTGAATCATTCAAATCATGAACATTTAGCATCAGAAGCAAATAGACTGAAAGAGAAGTTGATTTCTGTTAGCCAAAAAGTCTTAAGTCCAGTACATCACTAGATCATAGTCACTTCATCAAAATATTACAAGTAAAGGGAGCCTTGCTCAACCATCCGAACCTGCTAAAGCAAATGATCTATCTATTTATAACAAAAGGGAGGCAACAACTGGAGGTACGAGTTGGCCCCCTTCCCTTGAAAAACTCTAAACATTTATTTGCCCTAACAACTTATCTAACCATCTATGCTATAAAACAGAAAAATGTTGGTGACTAATCCAACTGAAATTCAAACTGAATTGGTGCCCTTTTGTTGAACAGCTCCTTGTTTTCCATGTGTCCTTCAAAGCACGTGGTTGTCTTCATGATGCCAGTTGTTGCTTATCCATCCTTCTTCATCATCAATTTATCCCAAACCTGTTAGCTTGGTCCTCCTAGATCCCTGGTCTTTATTGATAGCTTCTTTGGGTAGCAAATCTGGGTAGTGCACTACCAGGAGAAAATGTAGCATCTATAGGTAGCGTCACTCTGTTGCATATGTGTACAAACTCTGCTCTCTGTAAAATATTGGGTAGCGCATGTAGGTAGCGCCTGTAAGTAGCGCCTCTATGTTGCGCCGATATGACAATTATGTTCTCTTCTAAATATTAGGTAGCGCCTGTAGGTAGTGCCACTTACGCTGCATCTGTGTGCAGGTCAGGTAGCATTGCCAAAAACACAATGCCTTCAATCTTGAAAGTGTGTAGAGAAATTTGTGGTCTTTCATGATGACAAAACTATTTCATTTAAGTGCCTTGACTGTATAATGGGTAGTTCCTTTTACCATTGGGGAAACTAGCACTTAGCAAAAACTCAAAACCCAGCTAGTTAAATGATTAGCAACCTGTATGATGGTATAGCTAGTATGTGCATATCAGTTAACCCTCCCAAAAAGGAACAATTATAAAAAATGAATCTTACCATTACCATCTATTTTTTTCATTTTAACACTTAGCCTCACACTCTTTCTAGTAGAAAGAGGATCTTCAAGTGGCATAGCAGACTTCTTATTCTTAGCATTGGCAAGCTTTTTCAGTGTAGTTGTGCTCTCCTTAGCTGCTGGTTTATCATCCTCAATGGCAGCTTCAGCCAACACCTGTAAATTCCTTTGGGCTACCTCATCTTGAAAGTGTTTCAACTCTGCCTTAACTTCCTGTTCTGAGACTGAAAGCCTCTGTTATGTCTGTAAAGATTCTTCAGTTGTTTATGAAGGGGCAGAGCCTTTCTCATTGCAAACCTTGCCAAGTCAAGGGTATGATTGTAGCCAACCATGAGCTCTTCCATCTGAGCCAAGTGGACCTTGCCTTCTGCTTTAAGACGAGCTAATTCTTTCCTTGCATCTCTAAGCTCCTTGATAAGTCTTTTCTAGGTCTGACTGTCAGGAGGGACAATGGCATGCTCAGACTTAATAGGATTTTCCTCAGACTCCTCTTCCTCCTACATGGGAAGTGTCTTGTCCACCTCATCAGGTTTCCTAGTGGCCTTACTTTTACCCTTCTTTCTTTGCACAATGGTTTCTTCATTTCTTACCACAGGCTCCTCAAAGTGTTTCACAGGGGTTTCCTCTTCTCTCTCCAAAGGTCTTTTAGTACCTTTACCTTTCTGTACAAGGGATTCTTGTTTTCTTTCGACGGGCTTCTCAATGCCTTTCTCAGAGGTCTCATCTCTCTTCTCCAAAGGTCCTCTAGCACCTTTACCCTTCTTCTTTTGTACAAGGGTTTCTAATTTCTCATCTACAGGATTTTCAATATTCTTCCCCTTCTTCTTTTGAATAGGGATCTCTGGTAAGGACTGCTCTCTATAATCCTCCTTAGGAATTGATGACCTTGTGAAAGGTCTTTTACCTTTGATTTCGACTGTTGGAGGAGAAGGGGAAAAGAGAAGCTTCTTCCCTCTCTTAGATGTAGCTTTGGTAGAAGGAGGCACCTCTTCTAACCCCGGTGGAGGAGGTGGTGAAAAATCTCTGTGTGGAGAAGGACAAACTTCCTCCTCAGCCTCAATGACCTGCTTGTTGACCTCTAACACTTGAACAGGGGCTCTGCCCTTTCTCTTCCTACTGGTCCCTGCTTTGGTAGCACTGGTAGGTGACAAAGAACTTGCCCTCTGTGATTGAGGAGTGGGTGCTAGATCCAACTTAAAATGAGAGGTAACCACAAAATTCTCCCATGAAATATCTTTCTTGCCCAATTCCTCAGATACTAGCATTCTGATTAATCCAGAGTGGAAAAGGCTAGAATCCACATCTTTAGATTTGGCCTGTATCCTATCTGACATCTTACCTATACTCCTCAACAAGTAATAAGGAATATTCATCTCAACCTTACCAATAAAATGTAGCAACAATCTTATATGGTACTGGTATAATGTGTTGAATCTCTCTTCACAAGTAAAATATCTCTGTATGATCTTCAGTAGTCTGTCAAATTGTTCAATCAATTGGCTCCTTCGCATACTTTTGGACAGGTCATTGGCTTGATATTCAAGTTTAAAGAGATATTTTTCATAAGCTGAACTCAAAGTCATGGCTTTGAACCACCTTTCACCTGTAATGAGGATCCCTATTGCAGCTGAGATGGAGGCTTCAGTCACTTCAAACTCCAAATCCCCAACCTTAGTTTTCTTACCATCAAACTGCAATGTAAACTGTCTTGCTACCTCTAGATGGCCTCTCTGCATGTTCTGATAGAAGAAGAGGCACCCTACTCTTTGAAAGGCCTCTCTTGCCATGGGTTCTGTATTAAAAAGAAGCATGTCCATTGGTTATGTCCGAACTATCTTGCCTCCTTTATGTGCCTTCTTCGATTTAGGGGTCTCCATGACTCGGAATGAGAGCTCTTAAAAGATTTGGTAATGCTCAGGAGACTTTGAATGGGGTTTCAAATATGCAAGGTTGACTCTATGCAATTGAGAAAAACGTTTAATTTCGATATGAAAGGAGGCAGGGGAAGCAACGAGAGGTTAAGCAGCGCCTCTGGGTAGCGCAACGCATACGCAGAGGATAGACTAGTCTAAAGCTTGCAACTTCAAGGGCTAAGGCAGACAATAGAAATCTGACTCGTATACGGGCCATGAGGTTTACAGGTCTGAAAAAGAGAGGAGATGAGGCTATCATACAAAGATGAATCTTTTACCGCTGTGCAAACTTAGCAAAACGAAAACCTGAGCACAAATTTCCTGTGAAGATTAATACGCAGAGGAGGTAACAGTGGATACCTGCGTAGTAGACACATGTTGAGCTCTTCAACGCAATCTTAGGATGAACTTTGAGAAAACCTCGGCCCTGGAATCTTTCTCAGCATTGTATTTGGTTGACATGCGGTCGCTTGATCAACACTTACGAATTTGCGTAGCGCAACACTGTTGAGTCTTTCAAAATTAAAAAACCGTTACCAAAGCTCATAAATGCAAGATCTTTGAAGGCATCCTTAACCGACTTCTGGCACTGAAAACGAGGGACATGACATCAGTCGTGGAAATCATGGCTCGGGGTGGAAGTGTGATGAACGTGATAGGCGCTACGGAATTGCCTGATGAGAAGGTAGCGCATCCACTTCAAAATATGATTAGAAAAGTAAGCAAGGACATTTGAGGTATGCCTATGAGGTCATGAGTGAGGAGAGAGGAGTGTCACATCAATCTAGTCATGGGAGGGATCGACCTAGGGATAAATCATGAAGGGGACCAAAATAAAACATGAGCTAGGAATGGTTTAAGGAAAAAATCAATTTGAGGATCAAATTAGAGATAAGACTCAAAAACTTTAATCATCCAAGGGGTCCTACCAATCATAGATTTTAAAGGGATGAGACCTTAAAAGAAAAAAATTAAAAACTAAGGCTTAAAAAGGATTGAAAACAAACTAAAAAGACCCAAGGCAATTTAGTGTGATAACACTAGGTTTAACCCTTCATTAAAGTAGTAATCATTACTGCTACAGATCCTTTCCATACATTCACATCCAAGTCTTGCTATTAGTGTCCATCAACATAATCCCACTCATGTAGGATTGGCTATCATTTCTCAAAGAAATGATGGGCTTCCTTTGTCACAGACTTAGCATGATTCAATCTTGTTGGTTAAAATCCCAACTGTATTTTAAAACTGCATCCTTCTACTCAAGAAACTTATGCAGATGATTTATGTTTGGCAGTAATATTCTACATAGGCTCATCTTAGCCTTGGTAACCAAATATTATGACTGTACAATAGCACGTACAATTGCACAGTGAAGTCAACTTCTTTATTTGGGAACATTAGCAACATACAGTGCCAATTTCCCAAACGATCTATCAACAATAAAGGATCTCATTCCTCTCTTCAGTAGAGGTTTTCTAAGCCTCTTAGGAATGTGGTAAGATAGGGTGTTACCCCTTAAAGTCCTCCAAAAATATTTTCATATGACTCGTGCATGAGCCCAAGCAGGCCAAGTGTTGTTGTCGTGCTCTAATACCAATTTGTAGCACACCCGACCCCTAGGTGCTCTTTTAAGGGGTGGGGTATCAAAATTTTGTTTCCCTTAACTCTCTCTAGGTTCCCTTTTCACCAAAGTGCATGTTCTTCCAAACCCACGGGCTCTTTCCTAGCCCCTTTGGAGGATTTGAACAACAGGCACTAGATTTCCATGCTAGCCCCCTTACTTCATATGAACTCGTGCTGTGACCCGACGCCTACTCAAAGGGCGCTTCAAAACTTCGGGCTTCGAGCGTTTTCACTTCACCACTCGCCAATTCATCCGAACTCTGAACTGGCGAAGTTCCAAAATGACGGGAGAGGGATCTACAGTCCCTTCTCCCTTTCCATATCAATGGCTTACCGAAACTTCAATCTTAGGTTCTTCGACGAGTTCCAAAACACCTCCCCTCGAGTCTTTCAGAGTGTTAAGTCTTTGGACTACGCGATCTTACGCCACGCGTCCACAGAACATCAACGGTTCTGATTTACTTCGGGATACTGCGCTTCGACAGATTCCCAAGTACTCACAACCACAAAACTCTGAAGTGCAATCCTTTCGGAGTGTCGGATCTTCTAATACCTGTCCTCTGAGATCGATGACTCAGGTGGACTCCAGCCTCCGGGCCTTTAAGATTTCTTGGTCCTCCAACTCCACTTTATTCTAAAGTGACTTTTCTCTGAAGTAGCAGACCTTGTGCCACGCGTCCTCCTTCGTGGACGATTGAGATGACTTCGCGAATTTGACCTTCGGGATTCCTCGCACCTCCACTCTTCAACTCTTCTGGAGTACTACTGCTCTGTAGTGCAGGATCTGGCAACACCTGTCCTTACCAATGAACGAATTAGATCTATTATGGCTCCCGACTCTTCGGGAGTTTTCCCCACTGTACTCTCTGCTTTCTCTGGAATGTTATACCACCGGGTTTGCTGACACGTGCTCTCCTTCATCAATGATCAAGATTTACTCCGCTCTTCGGGTGTTCAGAAGTTTTGCAACTCCACACGCTGAATCTTCTAGAGTGCTAAACCTATGAAGTACAATATCTAGTGCCACGTGTCTCCCAGCACCAACGACTAGGATAGACTCCGACACACCGATGATTTCGCTTGCTCCCTGCCTATAAACTCCCGGAGTGTCCAGTCTCCGGACTAAAGGATCTGCCACCACACGTCCTTTATGATGGACGATTGAGATCTACTCCTACCTTCAGGGTTATGACGTTACAATACCCCTGTCCTCCCAAAGCAGTCAATGCCATGCTGACTATATCGTAGATCCGACGGTCGGGATAGCTCCCGAGAATCCTCAGATCTACGGCCCAGATTAACTTCGGGACTTCGGGGAATTCACCTCCTATACAACAAATATACCAAATTCGTCGGACCCGCGAAGTCCGAAGGGCTCAAAGGATTAACATCTGCGTCCCTTCTCCAAATCTTACGATCGTGATGGACTTCGGCTCCTCTCGAACTAATCTCATCCCTTTGTCTTCCAAACGAAAGGATCTTCCCTTTCGAGACTTGAATCTCGCTATCCTTCCTGAGCTTCGTCAGCTCTAAAATACTTAAGCACTTTGCGTTATTTCTCCTGAACTTAACACTTAGAGGAATTCTTCTGCGCACCCCTTGTGCTCATTCATCAACTCTAGAACTTAAGAGGTTCTCGGTCTTTGCCCGCCTCGCAGAGAGCCTGTGCATACATGACTACCTCTCCTGAGCTTAATAGACTCCTGCCTCCAGGAGACTCGGAACGACTAGGAGTGTCGACATGCACACGTGAAACTATGCCCAAGGTTGATGAACTCACAGTTCATTTATTTTAACTTGAGCCACCATAGGGCCCAAGCATTTACATGTACAAGCAAGATAATTCCTTACTTGCTTAAATACACCATCATGCATAATTAAAGGGATACAGTATAACCATTAAACAAACATGCACATCCCTTAAACATTCATAGGATATCCAACTTTAATCTACAATTATAGTTCAATTACACAGGACATGAGAATACTTATCTATTACAAGTTGCAGCTAACCAACTGACTGTGGATGTTCGCCTTTCCACCCAACCATAGGCTTAGAGGCATTCATTCTTAGAGCTCTAGCCACCCTAGTGCCAAGCCATGATATCACTAGGGAATTTATGCCAATTCTCACAGATCCTTTCTCTTTCACAACTTCTGCGAGGTTTATCAGATGCTTCCTCAGCATCAAGCTCGCGACCTTCTACTCAGGTCCCATTCTCTGCAAACTCTCAGAGATTTTCTTGTTTGTCACGGCCTTGACGAGGTTTATCAGATGCTCCCTCAGCATCAAACTCGTGGCCTTCTACTCGTTCTCTATTGGAAGGCTATGCGCGCTTTCCACTCTCCTCTTTACAATCCCTTGCGTGCCTTGCACACACAACCCTCCTATCATGTTCCTTCTGTCAGAAGGAAACCCGGGTCCGTTCTGGGTCTGCAGGACCCTGTGGTACTTCGGGTTGACCTTGTGTAGCTAGACCATGCTTCCATTCATGGGGGTGGTTGAGGGTTCAACCACTGGTCCTTTTCTTAATAATTGTTCTTTTATCGTGTTCACATTCTTTCCTCTAGTGATATCATGGCTAGTACTTTCAAGGCTTCACCCCCACAATCAGTTATTTGGAAATTAATTAATAATACATTTACATTGTTCCCATGCCACAACATGGTAATCCTAATTAATGATTAATTACAAGTTGGGGGAAACAATGGTGTTACAGTTGACCAGGGAAGAAAGACAACCATAGTTAAATATGTTTTCAACATGAACTTCTTCCAGTTCATCAGACAAGCGAACATGAATCAAGCATGCAATCTCTACAAAAGGCCTAGAAGAATGTTCAAAGATCCAATGACAAAACAAGAAAGGAATTAATTTCTCGAGTACGCAAGCAAAGAGGTGGTTGAAAGACAAATGGCCATACTTTAATGAAGAAAAACATGTCTTATCCATTGAAGATTGAGATTTTGGAACGTTGGGAGAAAATTGCATTTCATGGCCTAGATGACGCCTACCAAAAGCTTAAAATATTAGGCGATGTTTGGCTAGATACAACAAATGAAGATGACCAAGATTTATTCTATGTTGATATTGGCCCAAGATATTTAATCCGATCGAGTTACCAGTTGATTTTACAATTTCGCTGTGAACAAGGTGAAGTTATCATTAGCGGTGATCCATCCACCTTATGTCAACAAAAATGGCCTGGGTGGATTGAATTTTTTTTGGATAAGTTTTGTCCAAGAACTAACTAGGTATAAAGAAGAGCCAATTTAATTCTTCATTTGCAGGGATATATGATTGTTGCTCACCACCACCATTTATCTCTTAAGTTCAAGTTAAGGCATCTTGGTGGGAAATGTTCATCCCTTGAACCGCCAGTTACATAACCTAGAATTTTCTCTAGTGTGATAAAGAAGGTAGAAAAATTGGCTAGACTACCAAACAAGTCTCCCTCAATTATAAAGTTGAATCAATCTCCCAAGGTGAATTATGTTGGGAATCTTGTCCACCTATGAAAGGATCCGATGTGGATTGTTGCTTTCAACATCTCTTATTTCTGGAACCAAAATATCCACCTGGATCTCCACTTGATTTTTTGTCAGAGGGTGATAATAGTGAAGGCTATTGTTTGAAGGTTGTGCCTATGGAGAATCTCCATGTATATGTCTGATTGGACATGATTATTATGATTAAAGTGTGGTGGGCCACTTGTGATAACTCCACAATTGTAAAAGATGTTGTTCGTGTTAGTTTGTTTGTCCTTTGTCTGTCGATTCGAGTCCCCATGTGTCTGAAAGGACCACTTAAAGGACGAGATAACAATAGTGGAGTCTGCACTATTGCCCCAAATCTTTGCTTTTGACTGTCAGTTGTAGGTTGTGTGTCACAAGTTTTACCAGATAATTTTAAGCGAGGAGAGCTCTTCATTTGCATCGACAATCTTGTGTGTGCATTTGATTTTCTATCGTGTCTGAGCTCTGCATCTCCTTTATGACTTCGCTTAGTGCGATATTTCAACTGAGAAACATGGATCTCAAGCCTAAGTTTGAGTATGGAATAGACTTAGTGTATGCTCTCCCTCTACGCCCTTAGGTGATCTGTTGGGATAAAAAACTAAGTTCCAGACCTCTAAGTGTTTGTAAGATAAAGAGTAATGTATGTGACGATCTTCTCCATTCAAAGACGACCAGACTATGTCTGATATTTGGAGCTTGTAAGTTGCACCAAAGTGTCTGTAAAAGGATGAAAAGTCAATTTTGATCTTGGTGAAAGTGGTATCAGATCCAGGTTGGATTTTTTGTAATATAAGAGCATGTGGTTTTGAAAGTGAAGCCCAAGAAAATATCATTGAAGTTGGGAAATTGTACAAAGACAACATCCATATTCTATGGTCCATTTGAGAAATTGGACAGAATATGGCAAGTTGCATACATTCTTGCATTGCCTGCTTCCATGAATGTGTATAATGTATTCCATGTCTCTTTGCTGAAAAAGTATGTACATGATCCTAACCATGTTATTGATTGGAATTTGATTTAGGTGGAGCCGGAAGGAGACTTTTAGGTCCAGTCGGTGCACATATTGGACAAAAAAGTCAAAATGCTCCAAAATTAAGTCATAGAACTAGTAAAAGTTTAGTGGACCTGCTACGATCTTGAAGATGCTACTTGGGAGCATGAAGATGCCATGCGGGAAAAGTACCCGCGATTTTTTGAAGAATTTTGAAATTTTGATTTATGTTTTGTATATCCACTGAGGACAGTGCCAAAATAAGGGGGAGGGGATTGTAATACCCCAATTTTGAGTCCCTATATTAATAATGTATTTTGTTTATTTGATGAAAGGCTAAAGTGTTGGGTATGTGTTAACGTGTCGCATTTTTGCCTCATTTTTTGTGCGCCTCTATTTACATGTCCATTGTTGGGTGGTTTTTCGGCACATGGTTTTTGTCGATGGTTTTCTATTTTCAGTTAAGGAATTAGGGTTGTTTACTAATCTAGGTCATTGGGTTAGGGTTTTGGATGTCGTTGGATCCTATATGTATATTGTATTGTAAACAATGTATCATTCTGAATGAATATAAAATATTTTGGTTTTCCCGGTTTGGGTTTCCAGGGGAAAAATATCTGTGTAATGTTTGTATTTTTTTTGTTCTTTTACTAAAAATATGTTTGCAGTAAATAATTGTACAAGGTTAAAATATACATTTGGTATCATAGCTTTGTTGGCTTCAGGGGGACGCCTTTGTGGTCAAGGGTTTGGCTCGAGACTGTGATAAGCCTTGTTACAGTGGGAGATCTGTGGTATTGATTTTTCAGGTGAAAAGAAATGGTGAGCAGTTCGAAAATGGAGATCGAGAAGTTAAATGGGCAAAGTTTTGAGTCGTGGAAGCTCAAGATGGAAGATTTGTTGGTGGACAGAGATCAATGGATCATGATGGATCCAGGTACTACAACTACATGAACTTCAACAGATGACTGGAAAAAGTTGGATCGGAAGGCGAAGAGCACAATCCAACTATGTCTCTTAGATTTAGTATTACTGAATGTGTCAGAAGAAGCTACAGTCAAAGATTTATGGGATAAGTTGGGGAAGTTGTATCAATCCAAGTCCCTAGTAAATAAAATTTTCTTGAGAAAGAAGCTGTATAACCTGAGGATGAGAGATGGAGACTTGGTGGGAGATCATTTGAATGCCTTCAATACTGTGGTAAGTTAGTTAGTATCCGTTGAGATTAAAATTTCAGATGAAGATAAGTGTATCAGTTTACTGCGCTCTTTACCAGACTCATGGCATCGTCTGGTTGTGGCCATAGGTAATAATACAATTGCCTTGAAGTTTGATGAAGTGGTCTCATCCTTGTTGTCGGAGGAGATGAGGCAGAAGAACATGGAAGGACGGAGCACAGATGCATTATTTGCAAGAGGACGCTCTCAGGAAAGAAATAGATGTAAGTGCTCAAGTGGGAGATCTAAGTCTAAGGGTAGATCTAAATCTCTTAGAAAGTTTAAAGGTATGTTGGAGATGTGGAATAGAAGGGCACTACAAGAAGCAATGTAGATCCAAAATTGAGAAAAAGAAGGGATTTGAAGAAGCTCCTTCTAAAAAAGAAAAGACTTCCAAGGAAGAAGGAGCAAGATGTGTACTTGGCTTCTTCAAGCACACATGCAGATCATGAGGCATGGTTGGTTGACTCAGGTGCATCCTTCCATACGACTTCCCACAGGGAGTGGTTCTATGAATATGAAAGGTATGATGGAGGCAATGTTTTCCTAGGTGATGACTCGACAACCAAAATCATAGGACGAGGAAAAGTCAAGTTGAGGCTCATAGATGGAAGGATTAGAACACTACCTGGTGTTCTACACATCCTAGGTTTGGCTATAAATTTGATTTATGTAAGAAAAATGGACGATGCAAGGGTAAAAACAATATTTGAAAAGGAAACCTGCAGGATGGTTTGAGGAGCAATAGTGTTGCTGAAGGGAGTTCGGTTTGGAACTCTGTATAAGCTGCAAGGAAGCACTATTAGTGATGGGTGTAATAGTTCTATTGTTCCTGATATTGGAGTTGAAGAAGAAATAACTCCTACAGTGTTTGGAGAAAAGGTTATGATGTTGCATCAAAGACTGGGGCATATCAGAGAGAAGGGTCTTCGACTACTACACGATAAAGGTATGGTTGAAGGTATGTCTAACTGATCTCTGGATTTTGATTTCCATGAACATTATGTATATGGGAAGCAGAATCGAGTAAGATTCCCCTCTGGTGCAATGAGGGCAGAAGGAATTTTACAGCTAGTTCACAGTGATGTGTTTGGACTTGTGTCGGTTCCATCATTGGGAAAATCTGTGTAATATGTCTCATTTATAGACAACTTCTCAAGGAATACTTGGATATATTTCCTTAGGAAGAAATCTGTAGTCTTTGACGGGTTTAAAGAGTTTAAGGCTCTTGTTGAGAATCAAACAGAGAAAATAATTAAGGTGTTGAGGACAGATAATGGTGGAGAGTTTTGCGGGAATGAATTTGAAGAATTTTGTAAGAAGTGCAGTATAACAAGGCATAAGACTACACCATATACACTTCATCAGAATGGAGTTGCAGAAAGGACGAACAAGACGTTGATGGAAAAAACAAGGTGCATGCTCGGTGGTGCCGAGTTAGGGCAAGAATTATGGGTAGAGGTAGTGGGTACTGCATGTTACCTGGTCAACAGATCACCCTCATCAGTGTTGGATGACAAGACTCCATGAGAGGTATGGACTGGTAAGAAGCCTTCTCTCACACATCTCAAGGTATTTGGCTGTGAGGCCTATGTTCATGTTCTAAAGGAAAACATGAGTAAGCTAGATAAGAAGGATGAAAAGTGTATCTTTATTGGGTATAAAGATGGTCTCAAAGGTTATAAGCTTTGGAACCTAGAAATTAAGAAGGTTATGTATAGCCGAGATGTGGTATTTAGAGAAATGAAGGATGTTGTTAAACAAAAAGTCCTACCATGTAAGGAAGAACCAGAGAAAAAAGAGTTTGATTTAAAGGATGATGAATCAAACTCTACATAAGAACATGAATTAGAAGAAGAAGATCATCATACTCTAGTATTGAGGAGATTGGTTCAAGAAAAAAGGCTACCATAAATGTATACTCCATCTTATTTCCATTCAAATTTTGCTTTGTCTATTACTGATGATGATTCTAGAACTTTCAGGGAGGCAGTGGATCCAGAGAATGGAAAGCTCTGGATAAAGGCCATGGATGAAGAAATGGCAGTCTTTGATAAGAACGAGGCTTGTGATCTAGTGGAGTTGTCGACTGGAAGAAATCGCATTGGCAACAAATGGGTATTTAAAAAGAAGCTGAATGCATAAGGCAAAGTGGAGAAATACAAAGCTTGATTAATAGCAAAGGGTTATTCCCAGGTTGAGGGAATTGATTTTGATGAAATTTTTTCTCTTGTTGCCAAGTTAACTTCTATAATATTTCTATTATTTGTTGTTGCTGCATTTGATTTTGAAGTAGAACAGATGGATGTGAAGACAAAATTCCTACATGGGGATCTGGAAGAAGAAATCTATATGAAGTAGACATAAGGATTTGTTGTGAAGGGAAAGAAGGAGCTAGTATGCAAGTTGAAAAAGTCCCTATATGGTTTAAAAGAATCACCAAGGACGTGGTATCAAAAATTTGATACTTATAAGCTGGGACTTGGCTTCACAAGAAGCAAAGAGGATCACTGTGTGTATTTTAAATTAATCGGTGATCATTTGATTTATTTGGTCTTGTATGTGGATGACATGTTGTCGATAGGAAACAACAAGGAGATTATCCAAGATGTAAAAACTCAATTGTCCTCTAAATTTGACATGAAGGATCTCGGTGCTTCAAATTTCATTTTGGACATAGAAATTAAAAGAGATCGGAAAAAGAGGAAACTTTGGTTACATCAGAGAAAATATGTCAAGACAATATTGCAGAGGTTTAATATGCAGGAATGT
>ML805747.1:0-32885 GCA_009831015.1 Picea engelmannii
ACACAGATTCATGAATGGTTCATCATTGGTTCATGAGCATACCACACCCAAGTCTTCTCACTCATACCCAGAGAGATGTGTACCGATGCCAAGCTTTACAACAATTGGAGATGTTATTGATGCCAAGATTTACAACAATTGGAGATACTATTCTTTGGATCTCATAATGAAACAATGAACTGGCATCTCTATAAACTACACCTTCCACGCCCTTTGTAAAATGCTATTTCTTTGGATCTTGAAGTAGAACAGTGAACTATGAACTATGCTACTCAAAAAATGGTTGCAACAACTATACATGCACCCAGTGGATAATAGTTTTTTGAGGTACAAGTTCATTCATTTCACATCCATTGGATAATATGTTTTGAGGTACCAGTTCATTCATTTCACATCCATTATAAATCATTTTATTAGATACTTGCCAAAATTTGTATAAGAAACAATTTGTTCGAGCAAGTGAGTGTTGATTGTAGTTGTGACAGGCATTCAAAATTCTTTGTTTTATAGGGATCCCTGAAAGGAAGGAGCCTTTCTGAATTATTGATAGCCTTGATCACATTCAAGGGTCCCTATGTTATAGCAATACCTGAAAGGGAAAATCCTTACTAATCGAATTATCGATATCCCTGATCGCATTCAAGGGTATTCAAGGGTGGGAAACACCTGGGGAGTCACACCTTCATTGGAGATCTTACCAACAACCAGACATATGCTGGAAACCAAACCAACATAACAAAGCTAGAGTTGGTTCAATGTTTCCTCTATAACCAGTTAGTGGGTCATTGTTCTGGTCTCTCTACCTTAAATAAGTATTCTCTCATAGTTTAATTGACAGACATAGATGAAAGAGGAATGAAACCTGATGCAACCATAGATTGAATCGTTTGATACTTGACATGACCAAAACTCTTGTGCCATAGACTCCAAGACGGTCTTTTCTTTATCTCTAGCAGCATCGTTTATTTCATTCCAATTAATCAAAAGAATCGTTCTCTTTACAAAATTCCCTGAGGAAGTTTGGACCAAAGTCAAACTTAGATGTTCCCGATGAAAACCATACAAAAGGACTTCTAACAGAAAGTAAAAAACTGAACTTTAAAAGCTAGATCAGCTTGCCACATATTGTTTCCCACTCGACTCTACAAAATATCTTTTATCAGTCATGAAATTTAATTCACAAATAGACAAGTCTACACAGACTATCAAAGATAGATCAACACCTCTGAAACACAAGTGTCTGAATGATGTAATTCAACCTTGAATCTTGTTGTCTACAATAGGACCTTGTTGTCATAAAAGAGAATTAGACTTTCAATGGATTAAAGAATAAATGAAAACTGAACTATCTCAATAAAACTCAAGAGCGGACCTTAGTATGCTTTCTCCTTCTATTATCATGATTTTCCTCCTTCTCCTTTTGCCTTTAAGCAATCAAAATTAGTTGAAGTAGTTAAACTACCTCCTTTAGTTAAGTTAACTAAAACTCAACTAACTTTTAGTTTAGGGGAAGAAATAATATAATGATAAGGGTCTTTTAATAAATAATAACTAGTAGGTGGGACCCCTTGTGACTCCCTTTAGTTTCTTAAAAAACATAAACACAACTAGTCAATCAATCAAACACATCCCTCCTTGTGGCTCCCATCATCATTCTCATAATTTGAAAATTAATATCAATGATATTTGAAACCATATCCCAAAAATATAATATAGAAAATATCCAAAAATAGTGTGATGTCCAAAAACTTCAACGATCAACTATTCTCAACAATCAATCAATAAATACACTCAAAAACTATATTTGGCACTTTGGGAAGCAATTTTCCCTTTGTTGCTACTGTCTCCCTTTTATTTCTCTTAATTAGCCTTAAGCTGTGTGGAGCCTTTAGGCCTGATCTCACTGATAACATGAGATCAATCATCTCTCAAGTGCATGTGGGATGAAACAGATTTAGCAGAGTCATTTGAGGGAGAGGAGAGGGCAACAACAGCTTTTCCTTTATCAGGTGCATGGTGGGCTTCAGTTTTTAGCCTCTTGCTTGCGTGGGAAGACTGTACAGGTGGGTGTGCAGGGGAAGCTTGGGCAATTGGTTTAACCAGTGGAGGAGGAGCAGGTAGAGACAAATTGGGCCAGCCACGATGTTGGGAGACTATTGGGTGGACAATCTCTTTCCATTCGTCATTTTTAGGGACTTCAGGTTGTAATGAGACATGAGGGGGAACTGGGATACCAGCAACATGCGGGGGTTGGAAAGGATGTCTTTCTGGCCTAGGTTGGACCACCCCTTGTCCAATCCAGTTGAAAAAAATAGCTTGGAATAGTTGGTTCAACTCTTGTGGATCTGCATCAAAATGTATTGAAAACCTTGGCCTTCTAGGTCCCCTGTTCCAATTTCCTCTTCCCCTGTTATTTCGTCCATGGCTTCCTTTGTTGAAGAAGCTCATTCCTGTATATAGTTTTTATTAGCAACTAGCTTCTTAAACAAACCATACATGACATCTCTTTAAATATGAAACAAAGTTTGGCTCAGTAACACATCATACTCATGCAATCCAATCCATAAAAATCATTTAATACTTGTCAATGAGAAGGGGGTGAATAAGGGTTCTGGGATATATGAGGGGTTGTATTGAGCGAAAAGTGATAAAATGAAAGGGAATAGATCATGATTACTGCTCAACAAATCATCAAACAATCAACTTTGTATTAATAACAAAACATATCAACTGTAACTTATCTCTATGTCATCCTTCAATTGCTATAATACAACTTTTCATTTAATTATAATTTAATTTTAAGAACAGGGCATGAATAGTGAATCTAAGAATGTGAGGGGATTCGTAATGTGCGGAAAAGTAAGAGAATGGTAGGGAAATTAACGGATATTGTTCATAAAACAAATTAAGTAATCAATAATCATAACTCTTTACTAAAATCAATTCAAAAAAATACCAACAACATATCAACAATTACTATGTATCAATCTGTTTGTTGTTCCAACATTCAAATTTCTCAAAACTTCTCAATTTAGAACAGTATGTGCAATCATACTCATAATCGAAACAACTTTCCATTCAACAATATTGTTAAGAAAATGTTGATCTTTTATTTCTTTGCCTTCCCCCTTTTTTTTTAAACACACAGCAATATGTTCGACCTCTATCCATAATGCATCACTATAATAGTAAACATCCACTATATACCAATTCACAATAGTTTCCCAAATCAAAATATACAAAGGTCCCTTTCCAAATCAAACAGACTTCCAAAACATGCCCAATTACACACATTCTTCATCATATCAACCAATAAGATTTTGCAATGAAACCACAGTCAACATAAAACCTAAGCCTCATCACTATCGATGTAACCATTTATAACATGCACAATGATTCAATAATATATGCATAGTGAACATCCACAAGTACACACAACCACCATTTCCATAATTAGCTATAACCCCGATCGAGCCTAGCAAAACACACAGGTGTTTCCAATTTGCAAATAAGACCACCTTGTAAGAACATAGTGAGTGGAAGCATAACGAAAAGAAGACAGCCCTCGACTGCATATTATTGTTTGTTCCCAATTGTAATTTTTCAATTGATTTAATCATAGAAAGACAAGTTAGGGACTTGACAAAAAATTCCATAACCACTCCACTTGATAAACCAATATTTGACAACCAAGAATATTCTTGAAAGGAGCAAGAAAAGTTGGAGATTTAAAATCGAGCTCTGTCAAAAAAAATACAAGGAGACAATCAAGAGCATGCTCATTTAACAATAGCACAGAGAACTAAAGGTCCTCATAGACATATCAACCATAGGAAAAAACCATTTCGATACAGACACAGTAATAATCCACAAGGTCTCCTTATAACTCCCAGTCTAGGCAATGGAACAACAATTAACCACAGAGGAAGACAACGACGAGTAGGGTAGAAAATACAGTGCACATAGTTTGTTTTACGCCTACAAAGGAGAGGTGAATGTTAATTGAACAGTGACAGTTACAAAGAACACATAGAGATATAACCTCTGTCTATTTTCTTAAGAGTCGAACCATTTGACAACAATACCAATGATGATGCATAACATCGAGGCATAACTTATATCACCCCATGACCATATAGTATATATCAATGTTATGGCCACCCTAAGACTGTATCTTAAGATACTTTGGTGCCAAGATAATGAGAATGAGCCCACGATCACGACTCTGGTATGAAGAAAATACATAGCAACTGAATGGAAATCCGAATGCAACTGGATAGGGTTACACTCATGATTGTGAGGGAACAACCGATGATAATACAAAGAATGAAACCCTCCACCATTAATACAAAGCGATAATTTCACATTCACTTAATATACGCAGAGACCCACCACGGTTTTAACCAACAAAGCAATAAGTGAATGCACAACTCAACCAAAAACCAATTCTCTTACTTGCAATATGAAACAATTACACAGTCATCTCAGAGAGAAATAAAATGCATTTACACAGTTGAAATCCTCAGGAACACACAAACCCAAGAATTACTCAGCCATTTTTTGTTCATACACAGAGCATAATTCATGGATGGAGTGAAAAAGAACCATCCCTGTAATAAAGAGATTAAAAGGGAGAGATGGCCAAGCATTCTTCTTCCCAAGCCTGAAATGTGGAGCTTAACCACCAACAGACCAAAATGCAACAAGGAACAATACTAGGGTGACAATCGATGGGGGGAGTATGGAGTGACGTGTATTTACTGCACGTCGCTTCCATCTCCTAGCCTATTCAATTCGAAGTACAAGACAACCAAACATTCACCAATGCATTGAACCATATATTCAATTCCCAACAATTGAAATCTTCGACGATATTTCTTGCCCAATGCGCCACCCAATCATTTGTACATTAACGTTTTCCAAGTTTTATGTAATATCATATGTATTGCAATGTTATATGCACCCAAAATAACTCAAATGAAAATCGCATAACCACTAACCAACCATATAATAGTTAGGACTAACACTAACATCTTTTACTTTTCCATTTTCATATAACCCTTTATCATAGCTAACACAAAGATCCTTCCCCTTTAGTATTTTTTCATGGTTTTCTTCTTTGTTTTGGTTATGTTATCACTAACATATTTCTTGTATATATGTGGCCAGGTAGTCGATCACGATACTTTGTGACATGGTTAAATCATAGCAACTGTAAATACATGCCCATCATAACATAAAAAATAATGCTTTGAATTGAAAAAGCATCCCATAAAATGCAACATCCACCTGTTACTATGTCAAAAAGAAACCAAGACTACATTGTCAACCATGTAGGACTATGTAAGCAGCATCGAAACAGCAGCAGAAAAATGTGTGATATGTCTATCTTTGAGCCTCCAGTCTACAAGGGAGTCCCACCTACTAGTATTATATTATTAGCATAGTTTAAATAATAGGGCTTTAGCAATACTTTGTGGGCGCTTTGTTGCAATTTTAATCATCAACAAACCGGTGACTCCATAGGGAAATTTGTTTCCAACAGATTAAGAACTCAGAGTGCCTAGTTTCGCAGACCAAGTAATCATCAGATCAAGAAGATATAAATCAGAATGATTATGCAACAGGGGGAAGTGAGTGGATTTAATGGAAAGATGACCGAGAATTTGGAAATAACTCATGGAAAGTGTTAAGTATGAGGGGTTTTATCCCTGTAAGAATAATCATTCAACTAAAACTTTCTCTTTTGAATCTCAAAATGGATGAAGAAACGGAAAGCAGAAGTGGGATGTAACCAAGTATCTCATAAAACAATGGTTAAAGCAGAAAACAAATTCAATTATGCCTTCAGGGAGAACATCATGGCAGTTGTGTAATCTTGATTTTTATTGATTAACAATACTTTGCAGGAGTTTCATTGTGGAAAAATTGATCCAACACTTTATTTTTGACAAAAATTGAAGTCAAAAGAACAAAAGAAAGAAATGTCATAACATAAATGAAATAGAAAAATGGGAGTGAGCATAAATTAAATGACAAAGATGGAAATAGCATAAATGAAAACTACTAAAATGAAAGAAAAATTGAAATGAAAGAAATGAAAATACTAATGTAAAAGCAGAAATAAAAACTATTGTAAAAGCAGAATTGAAATAGCAGAAATGAAAACCACTAAAATACAGAAAAATCCAAACGTTAAACTCTTCAAGTTGGTTCCACGTAATGTTTTAAGTGAGAATCGTTAGTGTCGTAGGAAAATAATCGATCTTGTAAGTCCTTTAGAATGTAAGAGTTTGCACCAAGGACAAAAGAGATCTTGAAAGGACCCAGCCATAATTTTTGAAACTTTGAGTGTCTTCCCCTATCAACATGAGCTTAATCCCACAGTAGTACCTTATCATTGACTTTAAATTTGACATTTTTGACACTCTTGTTGAAATACTTTTTAACAGTATGGTGTCTCCTTTTTATATTACCCAAGGAAAACGTTATTTTCTCCTCTAAATCCAAGAGTGCATTCATTCGTTGTGAAACATCAGAAGAACTTAATTCTTCGACCTATATCATTAACCTTAAGGAGGAAAGTTCCAGCTCAGTAGGAAGAATGGCTTCTTATCCATACACAAGCTAGAAAGGAGTGCAACCAGTTCTCACCTTGGTGGTAGTTCGATATTCCAAAAGGGCATAAGTGAGGAGAGTGTGTCATTAACGAGGCTTATCATCGATGAGCCTTTTGACAATTATCACCAAATTCTTATTGGTAGACTCGGCCTTCCCATTTCCTTGGGGATAAAAAGCTAATGAGATAAAATGTTTAACCCCCAACTAATCTAAAAATTGGGTCAGCTTTGCATAAATAAAAGCGGGACCATTGTCTGTAATAATTTCCAAAGGAAGACCAAATCTGGAAAAAATATTGTTTTCAAGGAAAGAAATCACATGATCATATGTTGAATGTTTAAGCAGGACAAATTCAACCCATTTTATAAAATAGTATGTGGATGTCAAGATAAATACTTGTCCTGCTGAAGATGGAGGATTAATAGGACCAATAAAATCCAATCCCCACTTTGAAAAAGGAAATTCCGGGAGGACAGGTTGTAACAGCATGGCCGAAAGGCATTCTTTCCCAACAAATTTCTGGCACTTGTCACAAGATCTCGAAAAAACATAAGAATCACAAAAGATTGAAGGCCAATAGTATCATTTTCTGATAATATTAAAAGTAATAGTTTTAGCAGAAAAATGACCTCCTACATGAATAACAGAATTTGAAGAACCATGAGTTTCTTGCAACAATTTATGTGTTTCCTCATTGTTTACATAGTGAAGCAATATACCATCAGCATATCTTCTAAACAAGAAGTCTCCTATACTAACGTATCTATAGGATTCAAGACAGAGCCTTGTTCTTTAATGAGTGTCTAAGTTATCTTGACATATTTGATTTTGAAAATAGTAAACCAAATTTGTATACCATGGATGTTCAGATACAGGAAGGATTTGATTATCAATGTAGAACAGTGTTGATATGGAACTATCTTGTTCATCAATTTCTTCACTAGTTTCAGCATGTTGAGCTAAGTGAAGGGCTAAGTCACGTCCCTTGATGGTGGTATAAGTCACGATAGTTAAATCATGCTCCTAGATCTTGGTAAGTCAATGTGCAAGCTTCCCTGAAAGATAAGTCTATGAGAGAAAAAAATTGACAGCGGGTAAAGGGACTTTTACCAACACATGCTTACCTAAGATGAAGTGGTGAAATTTTGCAATAGCTTTGACAAGAGAGAAAGCATGTTTTTCAATAAAAGAATATTTAAAATCATCATCAGACAACCTTTGACTCATGTAAGCCATTGGTTTTTCATTACCTTGGTCATCACCTTGCATGAGGATAGCAGAAACTGCTTCCTCTGTGGCATTGGTATATATCATAAATTCTTTCTCAAAATCTGGCTTCGCCAAAACTAGTGCGGAACTTATTTCTATCTTGATCCCTACAAAAGAATATTCGACATCATATGTCCAAGAAACGGAACAATCTTTCTTAAGTAGATTATGAATTGGTTTGACCATTACAGCAAAATCAGGAACAAACCTACGGACAAAGTTAATAACCCCCATAAAAGCTTGAACCTCCTTCTTGGAAGTGAGAGAAGGAAAATTTAGGATAGCAACAATCCTTTCAAGATCAATGCTTATTCCTGAATCAAAGAAAATGTGTCCAAGGATATTTCCCTTGTTAACGCCGAAAATAGACTTAGAGGGATTTAGAGAAATGCCAAATTTCCTGCATCGCATGAGAACTCTTTTAAGATGACCAAAATGATCTGATCAGTTTTTGGAGTACATAGTTAATTCATCAAGATAGATATGAATAGTATTGTCGATCAAATCATCAAAATATATTTGCATATCTCTTTGAAAAGGGGCACCTGCATTGGATAAGCCAAAAGGCATGCATTCATAAGAAAAAGTTCCCCAACGAGTAGTAAAAGTGGTTGTATATTTATCTTCCCTTTTTACCTTGATTTGATTGTAACCAGAGAAATCGTCAAGTAAGGACATCATATGTGACCCTGTAACTTGTTGCAAAATCATTTCCATATTAGGGAGAGGAAAGTGATCTTTTATGCTAGCCCTATTCAATGCGTGAAAATATACGCATAATCTGATTTGACCAGTTGTTTTCCAAACGGGAACCAAATTACAAAACCCATTCCAAATACTTAACTGGAAAGATAATCCCAACCTTCAAGAGTTTTTCCAACTCCTTTCAAATTGTTGCTTCGAGTGCAGGGTTAATAGGTCTTTTTTTTTTCCTAACTGGTTTTATTCCCTCCTTGATAGGAATGGCATGATGTATAAGAGCAGGATCAAAACCATGAAGATCCTCATAAGACCAAGCAAAAACATCTTGAAATTCACCAAGCAGTCTGGTAAACTTCAATTTTTCTTCA
Source organism: Picea engelmannii (assembly GCA_009831015.1). Lineage (NCBI taxonomy): Eukaryota > Viridiplantae > Streptophyta > Pinopsida > Pinales > Pinaceae > Picea > Picea engelmannii. The sequence continues at coordinate 8,961 of ML805747.1, forward strand.
TCAGAACATTGGGCACCTATTTTAACATTCTTTAGAGACTTGGGTGTTCCAATGTTCAAGGAAATGGTTTTATCCACTTTCCTTTTCGACTCCTCTTCTTTATGTTTCTCTTTGTTACCTACATCACTCGACGAAAATGAAATTTATAGAGGAGTCGATCCCTTAGGAATCTTGTTATCTTTCATTGAGATAATTTCCTTAGGCTTATAAGCTTCATTTTGAATGAAATCACAGATTCTCTCGTCACTAGGGAAGACTTTCCATGATTCTATATTGTCAGGGATATGTGGACGATATAGAGATTGAAAATTACAATCAGGTCTTTGTGGCAGAAGTTGACAATTAGGAGAGGCTGGAAAAATAGCTAACCGATCAGCCATTGACTTCAATTCCCTTTTAACATGAGCTATGTTGAAAGATAGTAGGTTCGATATAAGTGCCCAAATAGTTTGGGTGTAGTGTTTCATCAACTTGTTTCTAGGATAATATATCTTATGTACAAGGTTCACAACAAGCTCGAAATCCCCAAAAACTGTAAGGTGACCACAACCCAAATTATATGAATTTTCAATGCCTAACAGTAATGCTTCGAATTCAGTGACATTGTTTGTGCAAGCAAACTCTAACTTATAAGAAAAATTATGAATTTTCCCCACAAGAGAGTATAAGATAATACCAACTCTATTTCCTTCATTGGAGCATGAACCATCAAAGTGCATATGCCACATCCTGTCATCAAAGTCGATTTGTTACAAGGTAGTGTTATCCTCCTCAGCAAAGATGGAATACAGTGTACACTCCTAAGTCCTCCTCAATATAATTCACAATAGGTTGTGGGACACTTTCTATGTAAGGTGAAATTATTCCCTCTCTAAGGACTATGATGTTTTTTCCATTCCGAGTAACGAATAAATGTGTCTCGTCGAGTGAGAGGTATCCACCCGTCAAATCTTGCCAATCTCTTCCTAGGATGATCGAGTAGTTACTTACTGGTATATCTATTACCTGAATACTAAGGGTGGTCCTTATTTCAGGGTGCGCACATAAAACCAAGGTCATGTCCTTGATTTGACCTATGGTTGTTTGTTGTATACTATTATAAGAGAGCATGCTTCTGGCGTTTTCATTTGTACAAGACAAGCCTATCTCTTCCATAATAATATTTGACATCACACTTGGGCCCGAACCGCCATCAATGAGAAAACAATGGGAAATCTTATCCATAATCTTTACAGAAATATAAAATGGGGGATTTTTTACAGGGTATCTAAAGTTATGTATGCTTACTTTATTTACAGATGAATCCTCTTCATCTACCTCTTTAGAGAGGTTGGCTACAACAGAATCTTTTCCTTCCATGAATTGTTTTAGATGCTTCTTTTTTCAGGGACGACAACCATGTCCAGAAGGGTTGCATCTACTTTGATGTTGGCCAACTGATTTAGAATTTGATATTTGGAAGAGGGGAGAGGGGAGGTGGTTCCTTGACTATCAAGAGCCTTTGGAACCTAAACCATAGTAACTAGTGAAGATGAGCTTGTGCTAGAAGAAGTGCGAGGAGGATCATATTTTCTTTTGGGAGCATATGATTTATTCCTAATGTTGATGATCATGACATATTCTGGCTCTGCAAAGTCTAAGACAATGATGGTAGTTTTATGTCTCTTACCAAAGATTTATTTATGGCACTCTTCTTTACCTCACATGTACTTTCCTCATGGTTTTCCTCGCAAAAGTTACACCAACTACGAGGCATGATAGCTTTAGGATGAAAATTATTTTCATTTGGATTTCTAAAAGGGGGTGCAAAAGAAGATGAAGCTCCAGAGGCAAGAGAGGATACTTTTCCTTTTCACTCATACACTATCATACGATTATTCATGTCTTGTACAAGTTGTAAGAGGGCGGACATGTATGTTTTTTTAACTGAGTCTCCCCTAGGAATACATGTTCTTTCAAGTTGTTCTTCATACTCTAAACAGGTATGCAGAGCGGAAGCGAGGTTACCAATGGCCTTTTCTTCAAGCCTATGACAGTAAGGGGAAGGTAATGCATTAGAATAATGCATGAAAGTGGCTTGGTTCTGTGGTCAAATGAGTTCAAGGATTTGATTGTATAACTTGGTGAAATACAAGTTGAAGGACTTGATAGTCTCACCATCCTTATAAGTGATGTTATTGTATTCATGTAACCGTTTGGCTGGGCTTTTGGATTTCCCATAGGTGGATTTAAACCAATATACTAACTCCTCCCAAGTAGATAAAATCTTAGGAGGGCGATCAAAGAAATCGACTGCAGCCTTCCCTTCAAGGGAATTGAGAAATAAGCGCATACAAGTATCGTTGCCATTGGCTCCTATGTTGTGACAGGCATTAGAAAATGCCACCAAGTGTTCATTCATAGTGACAATGTTACTTCCTAAAAACCTAGGGAGATGCTCCTTGAATTTAGGAAGTGGACGAGTAGTAGGTGCCAGGTTAAGAGGGGAGGAAACATGACATGGTGTAGTTGTAGCATCTTCTTCAAACTGAAAAAGACCATATTTTTTAATGACTTTGGCGGGGTTTGTGGTAGATTGGGTAGGGACTTGGTGACTATACAAGATACCAATCATTAACGAAGTTGAAGGTTGAGATGAAGAAGCACCTCTAGTGCCACCAGAGCCACCACTAGATGCCATCTTGTGGATGATAGGTAAGGGAGAGAAAGACAAACTGGATGAATCAGACAAAGTTCTTCTTAGAGCACTTTGTTGGGTTGATAACACAACATTCCTTCTTCCTATTTCAGCAATAGGATTAATTTCAGGTGATAAACCTCTTCTTCTCCTAGAAACACGAGGGTCTAAGGACATGAAAATAAGATCAAAACTGAAGGAAAAAGAAAGTTATGGTTGATTCCTAAGCTATTTATTCCTAGCTTCCCAACGTTCTTGGGAACTTATTTATTTTTCATTTGTTGTCCATGAGCGATTAATCTCAGCCCGGGTATTAGCAATATCTAAGATAGTGTTAAACAAGTTTAAAACAATGTTGGTCTGATCTTGAAGACCGAGCTCAATATTAGGTTGCCTTGCAATAGGTATAGTCATTAAGAAATGAAACAGTCAAAGAATCAATATCAGAAAAATAGATATATTCGATGATAATCAAACATAAAAATCAATCAGAGAGATATGGAAGATCTCCCCAGTATGGTCCCCAAATAAATTTTGAGGAAAAGATATGAAATGATCTTACTCAAGCATTTTTAGATCTTGCTTGGCTAAGGTAAGATAGACGGGAATATCATCCTATGTTTATAGCCTCAAAAATTGTTTCATAATCCACAAGTATTGGTTACAAGGGCTTAGGTTGATTTTCTTATAAATAAAATATTTCTAAAAAATTCAATATTTATGTGATTTTCTAAATATAATAGATGCAAAAGTAAATGTAGAGACAGAAGCAAAAATACCAAGTCAACAATTAACACAGATGAGACAGAAAGGAATCGTTTATTTCATTCCAATTAATCAAAAGAATCGTTCTCTTTACAAAATTCCCTGAGGAAGTTTGGACCAAAGTCAAACTTAGATGTCCCCGATGAAAACCATACAAAAGGACTTTTGACAGAAAATAAAAAACTAAAATTTAAAAGTCGGATCAGCTTTCCACAGATTGTTGTCCACTCGACTCTGCACAATATCCTTTATCAGTTGTGAAATTTAATTCACAAACAGACAAGTCTACACAAACTATCAAAGATAGATCAACACCTATAAAAAACAAGTGTTTGAATGATGTAATTCAGCCTTGAATCGTGTTGTCTACAATAGGACCCTACAGTCATAAAAGAGAATTAGGCTTTCAATGAATTAAAGAATGAATGAAAACTGAACTATCTCAATAAAACTAAAGAGTAGACCTTAGTATGCTTTCTCCTTCTATTCTCTTGTTGTTCCTCCTTCTATTTTTGCCTATAAGAAATCAAAATTAATTGAGGTAGTTAAACTACCTCTTTTATTTAAGTTAACTAAAACTCAACCAACTTTTAGTTTAGGGGAAGAATTAATCTAATAATAAGGGTCTTTTAATAAATAATAACTAGTAAGTTGGACCCCTTGTGATTCCCTTTATTTTCTTAACAAACATAAACACAACTAGTCAATCAATCAAACACATCCCTCCTTGTGGCTCCCATCATCATTCTCATAATTTGAAAAGTAATATCAATGATATTTGAAGCCATATCCCAAAAATATAATATCCAAAAATATTGTGTTGTCCAAAAAAATTCAGCAATCAATTGTTCTCAACAATCAATAAATAAATACACTCAAAAACCATATTTTCCACTTTGGGAGACAATTTTCCCTTTGTTGCTACTGTCTCCCTTTGATTTCTTTGAATTAGCCTTAGGATGTGTGGAGCCTTTAGGCTTGATCTCACTAATAACATGAGAGCAATCATCTCTCAAGTGCATGTGGGATGAAACGGATTTGGCAGAGTCATTTGAGGGAGAGGAGGGGGAAGCAACAAATTTTCCTTTATCAAGTGCATGGTGGGATTCGATTTTTAGCCTCTTGATTGCAAGGGAAGAATGTACAGGTGAGTGTGCAGGGGAATCTTGGACAATTGGGTTAACCGGTGGAGGAGAAGTAGGTAGACAAATTGGGCCAGCCACGATGTTGGGAGACTGTCGGGTGGAAAATATCTTGTCATCTGTCATTTTCAAGGGCTTCAGGTTGTAATAAGACATGAGGGGGAACTGGGATACCAGGGACATGCAGGGGTTGGAAAGGAGGCATTTATGGCCTAGGTTAGACAACCCCTTGTCCAATCCAGTTGAAAAATCCAGCTTGGAATAGTTGGTTCAACTCCTGTGGATCTGCATCAAAATGTACCGAAAACCTTGGCCTTCTAGGGCCTCTGTTCCAATTTCCTCCTCCCACTTTTATTTTTGCCATGGCTTCCTCTATTGAAGAAGATCATTCTTATATGCAGCATTTATTAGCAACTAGTTTCTTAAACAAACCATACATGACATCTCTTTAAATATGAAACAAATTTTGGCTTAGCAACACATCGGACTCATGCAATCCAATCCATAAAAATCGTTTAATACTTGCCAATGAGAAGGGGGTGAATAAGAGTTATGTGATATATGAGGGGTTTTATTGAGAGAAAAGTGACAAAATAAAAGAGAATAGATCATGATCACTGCTCTTGAACAAATCATCAAACAATCAATTGTGTTGTAATAACAAAACATATCAACTGTAACTCATCTTTGTGTCATCCTTCAATTGTTATAGTACTGAGTTTTCATTTAATTATAATTTAATTTTAAGAACAAGGCATGAATAGTGAATCTGGGATTGTGAGGGGATTCGTAATGTGCAGAAAAGTCAGAGAATGGCAGGGAAATTAACAGATATTGTTCATAAAACAAATTAAGTAATCAATAATCATAACTCTGTACTAAAATCAATTCAAAAAAATACCAACACCATATCAACAATTACTATGTATCAAACTCTTCGATGTTCCAACATTCAAATTTCCCAAAACTTCTCAATTTAGAACAGTCTGTGCAATCATACACATAATCGAAACAACTTTCCATTCCACGATACTCTTAAGAAAATGTTGATATTTTATTTCTTTGCCTTCCCCCTTTTTTTTTTAAACACACAGCAATATGTTTGAACTTTTTCCATAATGCATCACTATAATAGTAAACATCCATTGTCTACCCATTCACAATAGTTTCCCAAATTAAAATATACACAGGTCCCTTTCCAAATCGAACGGACTTCCAAAACATGCCCGATTACACACATTCTTCATCATATCAACCAATAAGATTTTGCAACAAAACCACAGTCAACATAAAACTCGAGCCTCATCATTGTCTATGTAACCATTTATAACATGCACGATGATTTAATAATATATGCACAGTGAACATCCACAAATGCACACAACCACCATTTCCATAATTAGCTATAACCCTGATCGGGCCTAGCGAAACACACAGGTGTTTCCAATTTGCAATTAAGACCACGTTGTAATAACACGGTGAGTGGAATCATAATGAAAAGAAGACAACCCTCGACTGCACATTATTATTCATTCCCAATTGTAACTATTCAATCGATTTAATCATAGAAAGATGAGATAGGGACTTGACAAAAAATTCCATAACTGCTCCACTTGATAAACCAATATTTGACAACCAAGAAGATTCTCGAAAGGAGCAAGAACAATTGGAGATTTAAAATCGATCTTTTTCGAAAACAAATACAAGGAGACATTCAAGAGTGTGCTCATTTAACAATAGCACAGAGAACTGGAGGTCCTCGAAGACATATCAACCATAGGCAAAAACCCTTTCTATACATACACCGTAGTAAGCCACACGATCTCCTTATAACTCCCATTAACAACAATTAGCCACAGAGGAAGACAACGACGGGTAGGGTAGAAACATCCGGTGCACATAGTACATTTTACGCTTGCAGAGGAGAGGTGAATGTTAACTGAATAGTGATAGTTACAAAGAACACAAAGAGATATAACCTATGTCTATTTTCTTAAGAACCAAACCATTTGACAACAATACCAGTGAGGACGCATAACACCGAGGAATAACTTATATCACCCCATAACCATACAGTATATATCAATGTTATGGCCACCCTAAGATCGGATCTTGAGATACTTTGGTGCCAAGATAATGAGAATGAGCCCACGACCATGACTCTGGTATGAAAAAAATACACAGCAACCGAATGGAAATCTGAATGCAACTGGATAGGGTTACACTCATGAACGTGAGGGAACAATCGATGATAATACACATAACGAAGCCCTCCACCATTAATATAGAGCGATAATTCCACATTCAATTAATATCCACAAAGACCCACCACAATTTTAACCGACAAAGAAATCAGTGAATGCACAACTCAAACAAAAACCAATTCTTTGGCTTGCAATATGAAACGATTACAAAATCATCTCAGAGAGAAATAATACACATTTACATAGTTGAAATCCTCAGGAACACACAAACCCAAGCATTATTGATCCATTGTTTGTTCATACACAGAGCATAATTCATGGATGGAGTGAAAAAGAACCATACCTGTAACAAAGATCTTAAAAGGGCGAGTTGGTCAAGATTTCTTCTTCCCAAGCCTGAAATGCGAAGCTTAACCAGCAACAGACCGAAATGCAACAACGAACAATACTAGGGTGACAGTCGATGGGGGGTGTATGGAGTGACGTGCATTCACTGTGCGTCACTTCTATCTCCTATCCTATTCAATTCGAAGTACAAGACAACCAACCATTCACCAATGCATTAAACCATATATTCAATGCCCAACAATTGAAATATACGACGATATTTCTTTCCCAATGCGCCACCCAAGCATTAATATGTTAACTTTTGCCAAGTTTTATGCCATATCGTATGTATTGCAATGTTATATGCGCCCAAAATAACTCAAATGAAAATCGCATAACCACTAACCAACCATATAATAGTTAGGACTAACACTAACATCTTTTACTTTTCCATTTGCATATAACTCTTTATCATAGCTAACACATAGAACCTTCCCCTTTAGTATTTTTTCATGGTTTTCTTCTTTGTTTTGGTTATGTTATCACTAACATATTTCTTGTATATATGTGGCCAGGTAGTCGATCACGATAATTTGTGACATGGTTAAATCATAGCAACTATAAATGCATGCCCATCATAACATAAAAAAATAATTCTTTGAACTGAAGAAACATCCCATAAAATGTATCATCCACCTGTTACTGTGTCAAAAAAAAACCAAGACTACATTGTCAACCCTGTAGGACTATATAAGCAGCATCGAAACAACAGTAGAAAAATGTGTGATATGTCTATCTTTGAGCCTCCAGTCTACAAGGGGGTCCCACCTATTAGTATTATATTATTAGCATAGTTTAAATAATAGGGCTTTAGCAATACTTTGCAGGCGAAATTCCTCGTTGTGATTTTAATCGTCAACAGGTAAGTCAAATGAAACATTCCTTGCCTTTATTCCCAAGAAAGACTGTCGATTTGATGGGTTTTCCCCATTTCTTTGTGTAATTGCTTGTACAATATAATAGTGAAATTGATAGCCTTCAGATTGAATCCAATCCTTTCGTATTATATCTCAGAAGAGAAGATCAATTTTCTTCAAGGATGATAGATTCACGAGGCTATCAAAATGGCTCAAGGCGGTTTACATTTCATTAAAATCTCTCACACGCCCATGGTAGTAATCAAATTGGATTTATCTTCAGTCATTTATCTTGCATATGGGAAACTCACTATCAATTCTTAAATGGATGATGTGTTGCATAACTACAACTTCCTTTTTTTTAATGATAAATGAGATTGATTCCAATTTTTTCAATCCTACATGAGGAATTAGGTAGGGATGCTCACTCTCACCCTACTTTTTCCTACTAGTGGAAAAAGGGTTGAGCAGGTCCATATGGGAGGAACAAAGGGTGAGAGTGATGATTTTGTAGTTATTTATTTTTTCTATTTTGTAATTTTTTATATATATACTTTTTTTTTTTGTGTGTGAATGAAATGTAAATTAAACAAAAGTTATGCAAAATAAAATTACAAGTGCTAAAATAAAATAGTTATAAACAAATAAAAATTATTTTAGTTAATGATTCCTAAGAAAAAAACCCAAAGAATAATAAACATATGAAATGAATTTGGTTATTTTTTTTAAATATTATAGTTAGTAAAATGTTAAGCTAATGAGCAAAAAGAGAGAAATGGTTAAAATTAATTCAAACAAATAAAGTAAATTACATTTTTTTTTAAGTTTGTGAAAGGAATGCCATGTAATGAAATGGATTTCTTTTTGTTTTCTTTTAAATATTAAATTAATAAAAGGAACTAAAGTTAAACTAATAAAGTAAACTAATAAGTAATCTTCCTGTCAATTTGCCATCATCATTTAGAGACCGAAATCAGCCAATTTTTCATTCAAATTGTTGTCTAGAAAGATGTTAGCGGTCTTTAAATCTCTGAGAAATATCTTTGGAGTGCAGCCCACGTGCAGGTATTCCAGTCCCTGGGCTGCATCTAATGCTATTTTGAGCCTTGTTATCCAATTTAGTTTGGAAAGTTCTGCACCAGATCCATAAAGGTTGGCCCTTAGGGATCCTCCAGACGTAATCATAGATAAGCATACGCTCTCTAGGCTCATTACAGTAGCCAAGTAAAGACACCAAATGTTTACAGTGGATTCTAGAAAGAAGATCGATCTTAGATTTGAGTTTATATAAACATGAGAACAATGTTATTCTATGACATTCACACCCGCAGGATCTGATAAATGGAAAATACCATAGGTTTAGGTTTTTGTTGTCTCTGTGGGAGCCATAACAATAGCAACATAACCTGATATGAATAATAAATGTGGAGATCAACTGATGTCATAAAACAATTCTGCACAAATACTCTGATCCAGGTACGCCACCGGGATTGGCAAACCCTTTTTTTTAAGCAACCATATCACAAATGGTCGGCCATAGCTGTATCTGCCAGTAGGCGTTCGGTTGCCATACCATAGTTAATTGGATTTCACTAGACTCAGCTGCTGGTGATTGTTATTTTTAACATCTGACAAAGAATCCTCGAAAATAAGGATACAGGCTTTATCGTTGTTTCCGTTGCACCTAAACCAATGTATAATGCCACCACCATCAAGATTTGCCATGGAAAATGTAATGGGATGAATCAATCCGAAACCTATCCGTTATTTCTAGATACGCCGAGAGCTCTGCTCGAATGGGATCCCGAATCATTTGCTTCAAAACCAGTACGCCAGAACCACAATGACCATTGCGGTTGTATAGTGCACTCACTTTATTATATTCAAGATTCTTTGCATCCAATAATATCCCATTCTTGGTCAATAACGATTAGAGAGATGAATGGCTTGTACAATCATTCAACCTTTCATACTATAAAGGTAATTAAGAAAATGTTTCATTGTATTGTATTGGCATTGTCTAATTGTTCTATAAAATGGTGATATAAATCTGCAAGATTACTATTTTTTGTTGTTTTAAATCCATTTCTGAATGTATAAATGAATTCAGCATGTTGAGATGGAGAATAGTCATTTCTTTGAACATTTAAACTACAAAATGACCAATGCAACTTGGTTTTAAAACAAATAATTAAAAGGGGAGCAATTATGGGCCTAATGGTTAAGAACATGTGTTTCCTCTTAAGAGGTCACAGGTTCAAATCCAGAGGGGGGTAGGGTATGTATACCTTTGTAGACTTTACCAGTCAAATCGTTGGGCGGAGGGGGGTCCCTGTCTCATACACCAATTTGGTGTGCTGGCTTGGTCGTGACCTTAAAAATAGATTATTTATTAAATGAGTTGATATTTTATCTTTCTCGAGCTTTGTAAATCAAATAGAGTTGATTGAATTTATTATTGTCTTAAATGTTAAGTTGGTTCACTTCTACAGGAAGTCTTAGTCTTAGTACTTATATGTATGAGTTTGTAGGTAGTTGGCAGAGGTAATAGTCAATAGAGAGAAGGAGTAGCGACGGTGTAAGAAGTTGAAGAAGCCTGAGAGCGCAAGATTTGTTTTGTAAGTCTACAGAAGTTGTTGGAGCCAAAGCTCTGCAAAATATTGTGTTTTGTAAGAGTGTGCAACATCTGAGATGGGTAATATATTTGTGTGTTGATATATTTATGAGTTATGTTGTGTTCAAACACTTCAAAAATATCTTCTCTATGTTTATGTGTAACCTTAAGTAGATTTATGAGTTATTGATTCTGCACTGAAAATATATATGTAAGTTTATGTGTTGAGAAGTGACAAGAAATCGATTTATTAAGTGTTATCATCACAGCAGGCAATCTACTATGCAGTCTGAGAATCACGCAATAAGTTATGAGAGCTCAGCGACAAATTTTTGTACCGCGCAGTATTTGTAACTATGACGCGCTGAATAAGTCTGTGCACTCTAGATCCAAGATCTGGTATCAGAGTAGGTTTTATCATAGTAGGTTTCAAGAGCAATAGCTTTGTTGTAAAGTGAAATCATGGCTTCTACTTCAAATCTGCAACCTCCCACTTTTACAGGTAAAAATCATGAGTTATGGTCATTGACCATGAAGGCGATATTTCGGGGTCAAGATGTATGGGAGATAGTCGAAAATGGTTTTTTGGAACCAGCAAATCAAGCAGCATACAATGCCCTCAGACGAGTTGAAAAGGATGCTTTGAAAGATCAAAGGAAGAATGATGGAAATGCAATGTTTTATATACATCGAGCCGTGCATGAGAGTATACTCTCAAGAGTAGCATCAACAAAGCAAGCCAAGCATGGGACATATTACAAACCTCCTATCAAGGTATGGACAAAGTCAATACTTCATAACTACAAATTCTTAGAAGATGTTTTGAAATTCTGTCAATGAAGGACTCAAATTCAAAAGATTCATTTTCCACCCATGTTATTGGCTTGATAAATAATATTAAGTCTCATGGAGAAACCATAGAGGATAGGAAGGTTGTTGAGCATGTACTTGGGAGTCTTCCTCCTAAATTTGATACTCTTGTTGTGACTTTAGAAGAGAACAAAGCCCTGAGTTAGTTTAGTCCAGATGAGTTGCAAGCCTCCCTCATTAATCATGAACATAGATTAAATAGATCAAATATGTCATTAGAAAATGCATTTTTTGCGCAATCATCTATAAGTCATGGAAGAGGAAGGGGGAGAGCTAACTCTAGAGGTAGAGGAAGGAGTTCTGTTAGAGGAGGACACAGTAGTAGTCCTGCAAATACTGGTGGAAGAGGTCAAAATAAAAATAACATTCAGCCAAGTAATCAGAGATTTGATAAATCAACGATTCAGTGTCATTCTTCTAAAAAGTATGGGCATTATGCATATGAATGCAGGAAGAGATAGTATATTCAAAACAAGCAAGGACAAGATCATTCAAATAGTGTAAATAGTCCCAGCATCCCTTTGTATATGGCGCATGTTGAAGCAATGTCTATAATTTCTCCAATTGAATGCAATGTTGCTCAAGAAAGTCCATGTGACATATGGTATCTAGATTCAGGCTGCAATAATCATATGACAGGAAACTTAGAATTGTTTTCTAGTTTGGATAAGTCAGTCGAAACTAAAGTTACACTTGGAACCAATATCCAAGTCATTGTTTTGGGTAAAGGAAATATTAAAATTTTAACCAAATAGGGGGAGAAAAACGTTATGCCTGATGTATATTATGTTTTTGGCCTACAACATAATTTGATGAGCATGGGACAATTGTTACAAAAAGGGTATAGAATCTATATGGAAGATAATCACTATGTGATTTTGGATAGATATCCAAGCAACCAGCTTATTACAAGAATCTAGATGATAAGCAATAGAATGTTTCCATTGGCATTGAAGTCAACCATGACAAGAAAAACAGTGCAAGTTGTCTATGAAGCAAAAGATGTTCACTATGGCACTGCATTCAAAGTAGAAAGCAAAGAAGTAAGTAGTGTGTGCAGCTTTAAAAAAAAAAAGACAATGATGCAGAGATGTAGTTAGCATTCCAATCTGAAGTGCAGGATGAATCCTAGTTGTGGCATTTCAGATCTGGACATTTAAACTTTAAAGGTTTCAAGATGTTACATACAAAGGATATGGTGAAAGCTTTGTCATTAATTTAAAGATTAGAAAGAATATGCGAAGGTTGTATCTTATGAAAGAAGCACAGAGAGTCATTTCTAGTTGGCAAGTCATATAGAGAAAAAGTTCCACTAGAAATTGCACATTCATATATATGTGGACCAATGCAAACACCATCTATAGAAGGAAGTACCTATTTTCTTACATCTATTAATGATTTCTCAAGAAAAACATGGATTTATTTTCTAAAACATAAATATGACGCATTTGGTTGTTTTCATCAATTCAAGTCGCTTGTGGAGAAGCAGAGTGGTTATTACATCAAGGTTCTAAGAACTAACAGAGGAGATGAATATGTTTCAAGAGAGTTTCAGAACTTTTGTAAATTTCATGGCATTCACAAGCAATTCATTGCGCGGTATACACCACAACATAATGGTGTCGCGGAAAGGAAGAATAGCACCATTATAGAAATGGCGCACAATATGTTAGCAACCAAAAATTTGTCAAATGAATATTGCGTTGAGGTAGTAGCAACTACAGTGTACATCATGAACATATGTCCGACAAAGAATGTTAAAAACAAAATTCCTCAAGAAGCCCGGACAAGTATGAAGCATAATGTTGTGCACTTAAAAGTTTTTTGTTGTGTCGCATACGCACATGTTTCAGATGAGTTGAGAAATAAGTTAGATAACAAAGGAAAAAATGTATATTTGTTAGATACTCTGAAGATACAAAATCATACAAATTGTATGATCCTATTGCAAGAAACGTCATAATCAGCCGCAATGTTCAATTTGTAGAGAATGAAGCATACGATGGAAGCATAGAAAGGACAGTTAAAATTATTGATGCTATTGGGAATGATGATATGGAGGATGAAGTGGTTCAAACATCAATTTTAAGTCAGAGCACAGTTCCTTCCACTCCTGGAACTGCGACACAAATCCCATCTCAAACTACTCCAGTGTGATCTGTAGGTGCGCAGTTCACACCTAGAACACAGAAAATTCCATCAAGTAATCCAAGTAGTTCTACATCTCCAGATTCGACATTAGCAAGTTTGTTACCAAAAAAGACAAGAAGTTTGTGTGACATCTAAAACGTTGACACATCAAATTTATTTTTTTCTCTGTTTTCACAAATAGATGATCCATTAACTTTTGAAGAATATGTCAAAGATGATGTATGGGCACAAACCATGGATGAAGAAATTAAATGCATAGAGAATAATCATACATGGAAATTGGTAGATGTACCTGATGACAAGGATGTGAAATTGGCAGATGTACCTGAAGACAAGGATGTGATAAGTGTCAAGTGGATTTATAAAACCAAGCAAAATGCAAAAGGAAATGTGAAAAATCACAAGGTAAGGTTAGTTGCAAGGGGTTTTACACAACAACCTGGAATAGATTTCAATGAAACATTTGTGCCAATTGTGCAGATGGATGCAATCAGAACTGTGTTAGCCATTGCTGCACAAAATAAATGGCATGTTTATCAAATGGATGTAAATTCATCATTTTTGAATGGTCATTTAAAGGAAGAAGTATATGTGGAACAACCACAAGGATATGAGATTCTAGGACAAGAAAACAAAGTATACATATTGAAGAAGGCATTGTATGGATTAAAGAAAGCTCCCAGATCTTGGTATAGTCACATAGATTCCTACCTCAATCAGAATGGATTTCAAATAAGTGATTGTGAGCCAACACTATATATCAAATCCAATCAGCAAGGTAATATGTTAATTGTTTGCTTATATGTAGATGATTTTATTTTTACAGGTGATTTTGGCATAGAAGAATTTAAGTCATTCATAAAGCACGAGTTTGAAATGACTGATTTGGGGCTTATGAGATATTTTTTGGGCATTGAATTTCATCGATCCAAAGTTGGTATATTTATTTCACAATCTAAATGTGAACATGAAATTTTGAAAATATTCAACATGATAAATTCCAAAGCAGCCCCAACACCTATCATAACAGGATTGAAGTTAAGTAAGGAAGATGAAGGACCTAAATTGGATCCCACTCTGTTTAAAAGGTTGGTAGGAATCCTTGGGTATTTGATAGCAACAAGGCTTGATATTATCAATGGAGTGAGCTTGATTTCAAGGTTCATGGAAATTTCAAAAGAATCCCATTGGAAGGCATGAAAAGAATTCTGAGATATGTGAATGGAACAAAATATTTTGGAATTATGTATTATGCTTCAGAATATTTCAAACTTGTTGGATATACTGACAGTGATTGTGGAGGTAGCATCGATAAAAGGAAAAGTACATCTGGGTACACATTTCATTTTGGAACATGTATAGTGTCATGGGCATCAAGGAAGTAGCCCATTGTGACTCTTTCTTCAACTGAAGCTGAGTATGTCGCAGCTACAAGCACAACTTATCAAACAGTTTGGATAGGAAGAATGTTAAAATATTTGTTGTAGGAATAACAAGAACCAACTACATTATTATGTAACAAAAATTACGCCATCATGTTATCCAAGAATCATGTGTTTCACAAGAAAACCAAGAACATTGCTACAAGGTATCATTTTATCAAAGAATTGGTGAATAACAAAGAAATTTTCTTAGAATTTTGCAGGTCTAAAGAAAAGATTACAGATATATTTACAAATATTTGGCAAGGGACTCTTTTCAAAAGCTGCGCAGTTGTTTAGGAGTCGATGAAGTCACAAATATTTGATAGTTCATGTCAATTTAAATTTTTGATGTAAATTTTGTGTTTTGTAATCCTACCTACTTATAATTAAGGGGGAGTGTTGGATATATTAATTATAAGTCGTGAATTTTATGTTTACGCAAATTTTGTCTGTCACAGCAAGCAGACATGTTCTTACAGTCTGTCAAGGAAAGCAGGAGTGTTATTAAATGAGTTGATATTTTATTTTTCTCGAGCTTTGTAAATCAGATAGAGTCAATCAAATTTATTGTTATCTTAAATGTTAAGTCGGTTCACTTCTATAGGAAGTCTTAGTCTCGGTCCTTATATGTCTGAGTCTGTAGGTAGTTGGTATAGGTAATAGTCGATAGAGAGAAGGAGCAACGGCAGTGTAAGAAGTTGAAGAAGCCTGAGAGCACAAGCTCTATTTTCTAAGTCTGCAAAAGTTAATATTGTGTTTTGTAACAGTGCGCAGCATCTGAGATGGATAATATATTTCTGTGTTGATATATTTTTGAGTTTTGTTGTGTTCAAACACTTTGAAAATATCTTCTCTATGTTTCTGTGTAAGCTTAAGTAGATTTATGAGTTCTTGATTCTGCACTGAAAAATGTATATGTAAGTTTATGTGTTGAGAGAATCATGGTGACAAGAAATCAATTTATCAAGTCTTATAATCATAACACACAATCTACCGCATAGTTTGAGAATCGCACAATAAGTTATGAGAGCTCAGAGACGAAGTTTTGTACCGCACAATATTTGTAACTACGACGTGTTGAGTAATTCTATGCACTCTATATATGGGAATTTAGAATTGAAAGGAGAATATGATGATGGTTATGTCATGAATGCATGACAAAATATGATAGCATGAGTGGGAAAATGAGCGATATTTCACGATAGGTCAAAATCCACGACAATTCTACCAAGTATGTCATCAACTTAGCCAGGTATTATGTCAACATTGTTGAAGGTTTGTAGTGAACCTGTAACCTGTCCAACCTAAATAACTAACCAACAATCATTATTGTTAGCCATTAGCCAATACTTGTCATGATTTCCAAAATTTTCTTTGAATGGCGAAAAAAATGCGAACACATCATCAAATCGAGCTTTAAAATGTGTAGCAGCAGCGCATCTAGAATGCACAAAAATAAATGCGCAAGAAATGTGAATTGAGGGGGAGCCTAGCAATGCTTTGCCGACTAAGAATTGTTGACTGAAATGGTGATCAACATTAATCATATTAATAAAGTTATTTTTTAACTTAGTTTAATTCATGATTTAGTAGTGTATTAATGACTTAAAGTATCTTTAAGTAATTTCAGTTTTTATGCATTTAGATTTTGTCATTCATTTACTACAAAAGGGCATGTGCTCTCTTCATTTTAGATCTAAGAAGTATTTTTCTCTTCCCGGTTCTCTTATGTTCTTGTTTTTTTTGTGTGTTCTTTTTTTTGTAATAAAATATTAATTATGAACACATGAATGTCATTGGTGCATTGGCAAGTCCGAATGACACCATTAAAATCCCTTCTTTTTCTTTGGATATTGTCTTCCAAACATTTGAAGAGTCAACAAGAACTTGGTGGTATTATGATTTCAAATCTAGATTTCATAAGAAAATGAGTGTCCTTCAAACTATCAAGAAGATCATCGATGCATGACATAAATACCAATTATTCATCGTTATTTTATCCAAAACTTTGCAAGCAATGTAAATGGGCTAGGGTTTCTCCTTTCTTCAATGCAAGAATGATGGGATTACCACATGGAAATTAAATTGGCTTAGTGTGTCCCTTATCCAAGAGCTCCTATATTTATTTCTTGATCTTATTATTCTCTAGTAAAGACCTATGATAGATCATACCATTAGGTAAATGATGTGTAAAATACCTTGTGTGTTCTAATGGTTGTCTCACGAAAACATATCTAAACTTAAAATGACTATAGTGAACATATTCTCAACTATGCAACTTGAGGGGTCTAAGGTCCCTTTAACTCAACAGTAGGAACCAAACCCTCTTAAGAGGCCCAATTAGACTCGTAAGCGTTTGATGAGTGGTAAGGTTCTCCATATTCGTGATCTGGCTGGAATTATCGATGGGCTTTAATCATGATTGACAGATGTGTCTTTTCTGTGAAACCTTTCCTCAGGCTGGGAAGTTCTCTTTTTGGTTGTTTTTCTAATATTTATAACAAAGAAAGATAAATCTTAATCTAAATGGCAGAGGGAAGTTAAATTGTTTGTTGGGAGAAGGCTAGGTTTTTAAGGATAACCTCTATACCTTAGCATGTAGATGAAGAATATCTAAACTACTTCAAACCAACATTAATACCATTTTGATTAGTAGACATTCAACATTGTTTGAGATAACAGTTACAAAAAAGAAACACATACACGTGACAAGAAGCTAGTGAAAGAAAAGTAATTTCCGATGCTCTATTATCAATCACAGGTTAACACAATCGATTTCTATTCATCAACTAGAATAAAAGAACTATATTATAGCATTATCAAATAACTTTAAATAACATATACAACAACTCTTACTCAATACAACAACAAATATTGAATCTGAAGACAAAGATAATCCCCCTCGCTCCAATCACATTCACGTCTTAGATGATAGAAGTGTCTTTGGTTATAAACAGAACTTGTTAATTAAAATAACTTGCACACAAATAGTTCTCTTACAAAATTTCAAAAAAAATCTTTCTCTCCAAAACCATCGACCTTTTGTCCCAGGTCGATGCCCTTATTCATAACAAAAAATAATTAAACTAAAAATAGCTACTAAATTTGTGTTGAATTAAGAAAATGCCACGTGGTGGATTTATCTATCTGTTTGTTTTTGCTCATCTAATGGTTTTATTGAAGTGGATTGTTCTTCTCATACTCTAACCACTTGAAGAAGAGATCTTCGCATGTATTTGCATATGGAAACCTGTGTTGATCCATCGGAGCAGAGAGGACCTCTTTTATCTCTATTGTGCGTTCCTTGTACTTGATTATCTTCACACTTAAGCGTTGTAGGACTACAAGATATTTAATCGGGGGTTCCATGAACTTTTTCACTTGACTCGGGATCATGCTTGAAATATGAGAAATCTTTGCTTCCCATGCCAGGTATTGCTCTTGATGTTGTTTAGATATGTCATGCAAATCAGCAAAATATTTAGGTGGACCAAACTCTGGTAGGTCAATGCTCTTCATTTCCCGATTGAATTTCTCCCAACTTTTCTCACATTCTCCCCATATTTCCTGCATTTTCCGCTGAGTTTCCTGGACCATGCTTACCCAATGTTCAGTTGCCTTATTTATTTGGGTGATGTTGCTATCCACCAACACTCGGATGCCATACTCTTTTGTATCTCTTCCCTTCTGCACTTCGTTGATGTAGTATATCTGTTCGAAGGCTTGATGTGCCTTTTCATACCATCGTTGCATGTCTTTACAATTTTCCATCCCCATGAGGGTATCTTCTTGGAAATCAGCTATGCAAGTGGTAAAGAGATCTCTTTCACTAGTGAATTGTGCATACATTTCTCGAAAATCACTCTTCAGGAGTACCACTGCGTGTGTCAAATTATGGTAATATTTCTCTTGATGTTGTAGATGGTCCAGTTCTTTCTTCATGGCGGCTACCTCCCTTTCATCCCTTCTTGCCCTGTCCAAAGTAGCATCGGTTATAGCCATACCTTCTCTAATTAGCTCAGTTATCTTAGCATTTTATGTGTCAAACAATGTTTTCTCTGTGTTTATGAGAAGTGTGCTATCGAGCATGAGCCTCCTTTTCTTGGTAGTTCTTCTCATTACCGCTTTCATTTTCCTTTCATAATAAATTTCATGTATATCAACGATTTCATATACTAGTTCAGGAATCTGTTGATCTCCCCAGTACAAAGTATTGCCTAGGCTTCCTGCTGTATAGAGATGTTCCATGGCAGGTTCTCTTAGTTCCTTGGCAGGGAAAACTTTTGTATTTTCTGGTGACTTGGCCTCCTGCTGGTGCTCGTCGGTTGGTGGAGTCTTGTTCCTATATGGAGAAGTAAGAAAAGGATCGACATTAGTTGGGGGTTTGGTCGTTGAGATGTCGATTCCAGGTTGTTACATTTCTTCTTCTTGTTCACCATCACCCAAGTCATTCTTGGAGCTGTCATGCTGAGGCTGTGTTCCCAATTGGTCGAGAAAGTCAATTTCTAGAGTGTTCTCTGTCTCATGGTCTCCTTCATGGGTATTTGGGGTCAAAGCATAATAAGCTAGAGAAGATGTTTCCCCTGGTTCTTCCTCTTCTGTGATTAGTACCGGGGTTATGCATGAAACCTCTAAACTTTCCTCATCATCATATATGATAATTATTGGACAGTAGTCACACTCATCCCACTTGATGCTCTTTCTATCCTTCGTTGAGTTGTAGTAGTCACCAGTGATCCTGCCTGTGGTGACATGGGGTTGGGGTTTTGTTGGTCGGTCGTCTCCTCTGGTGGAATTATCTGTGAGCCATTTATCTCTTCCTCGGGGTGGCTTGTATCGACTGGGGTAATCCTCGAGGGTTATATCAAAGGGTTGAGTGGGGGATATTCTCCAAATATTTGTATAGATATTTTGACTTCTTCTAGTAACAGAACCCCCCTCCTCTTCCGGCTTCTTCTAGTAACATCACCCCCCTTCTTCTCTTACCCTGAGGGCTTCTTGAGTTGTATGTTCTATCATTTCAACCTGCTCATCCATAGTCATTGTTTTGAATCTGTTCATATTGGGGTTATCCTTTCTATGGAGCAACTCCTCCCAGTCATGGGCACCCTCTATAAATATTTCATCTTCAAAACTACCATGAGCATATGGCCAATAGGAGGATACTTGTGACGCGTGTTGGGGAACTAAACCCTTCGGATCATACTTGCGAAAATGGCCTATGGGGAATCGATACTCAAGATCATTTAACCCTTCTTGTTTCTCTTGTGCAATGACTTTGACCATATAAAATCCTATATGAAATTCATAGGGAATGAAATCTCTCTTCTTATCCTTTACCAAGGAAGCATTATAACCTTGTAAAATAGTCTGGTAACGAATATCTCCCAATATGAGATGATCTGGGACATGAACAGGGACTAGGTGGGGCGCACCAGTAGCTCCAAGAACCCTGATATAGGTGCTTGTCTCTTCAAAGTACCAGTGGCCAACTTTAGCCATCATCTTCTTTGTTGCCACCGAAATCCTAGGGCATTCCTTTCTAAACATAATGAAGTATATCCTGGCTATGAACCCATCACAAATCATGGCATACGATATTTTGTACCTATTTTCCCATAAGATACTGAAATAAACATGTACAGGAAATTCAGCAATATGCCAGCTTAAATTCATACGTGCGTAAATATTTCTTGCGCAGATTACGTCCAGCAATTAGGATGCCATGTAGAATACTAGAACTTATCCTTCTTTCGGTTTCTAGGCATGTAGGAGATTTATACTCAACTACTTGGAGATAAAGGCTCCCCAATTGAAACTACTCTTGAAAATATCCATGGTATACGCCAAGGGCATCCAAGCTTCTGAAAAATTTCAGCATTCCTTTTCTCCATATAATCGGCAAATTAAATCCATTAGATACATGTAGGGATTTATGATATTTACCGTGTTGTACCAGCCGATATTTTTGTTTGTGAATTTTTTGTCTTCTTTCCACCATGAGGCTAGTAACTCGTTGGTGTCATGATACTCATAAAATTTGACCATGAAATCTATGTTTAACCTCTCCTCTGGGTCCCTGAGTTTATGATACTTTTGTACCTCAAATGGAAGGAAAAAACCAACACATTCACCCTCTACATTGTTGATAGTGCATTTCATTGTGTCTGCGTGGTCGATTATCCATCCTAGAGTCTCAATACAGGGCAAAATTGGGGTTTGACAAGCCACCCTATGCATGTATGATCTCCTGATGTTTGGGAACACTTGATCATCCAATATTCTGACGTCAAGGTTATTGTGGGGTGTGAATTCTGGGTAATCCTCCTGACTAATTTTGCTATACAAGTCTCCCTAATGCGGGAGAGCCATTTTAGATCCAGTGCTTGTCTTTGTGTCACCGAACGCCGGAGGTTGGGAAAAATTATTTTTGGTGTATGTGTGGATAACTGATTCTTTCTATGAGACAAAATCAAGTTCTCTTGCAACGCCCAATGTAGACCCTTCGTCGACCTCTTCTTCCTTATTTTTGGGCGTTCTAGGTGAGCACCTAGTCGTTGGATTTCTTGGAGGCATTTTCCTACAGAAAAGAAAAGAATGTTATATTAAGCATCCAGCCAACCTCGACAAGAGACATTCACTCAATCGCAAGTGCAGAAATGATAAAGACAATGCTTACCTCTTGCTTGTAAGAAATTAACCTGGACTTACTAGGAATCAAATTTAGGGAGCGGGCTGTAACCTCCTCGATGCTTTCTCTTGCTCCTTTGTCTGCTTCGGGGAATAAGCAATTTCCAAACAAAATAGCATGTTTTGGTATGACCTTGTAAATTTAAACATTACGTATACTTACCTTGTCGCATCAAGTCTTAAATTCTGGAGTGCAAATGTGATATGTCCAATTTATTATAGAAGTTACACCATGCTTAAGATTAAATGCAAGAAGGAGCGAGTTTTCATAGTTCATCAGTGAATTCAAATTCCAATGGTTGGCCGATGCACGGTATTGTGTGTTAAGAACCAAACATCAATATAGCATAGAAAAACCTTAGAATAAGTACTCAACACCTTGAAAAAGAGAGAATTTTAGATAATAAGCCTCTTCAATGGGGAAACCTCCTTTTACCCCACATAAATGTTCAAGTACAAGATGATTCCAAATGAAAATGTCTCCTTCGTATATATAGGAGACTAGGAGGTATAATTACAACTAATGGAATACAGCCGACATAAATAAAATAACATTACTAATGTAATATGCCCCAATTAAGGGGTAATGAGACAATATTAGGGCTTAACATGCCCCTCCCCTTGAGACAAGTGTTGTCCACAACACTTGAGTAACTTTGGATGCTTCTGTATAAAAGAATCATCTTCCCAAGTGGAATCTTCAGCCGGTAGTTTCCTCCATTTAATGAGATACTCTGAAATGGATCTATTCCTCAGCTAGCAAATTCTTATGTCAGTGATGGCTTCAGGCTCCAATATGATTTTTCCTTCCTCATCAAGTTCTGGAAATATAGTTTGAACTGGGATCTTGTCACCTATAACCTTCTTTAAGCGTGAAACATGGAAAACTGGGTGTACTCGTGAAGATGTAGGCAACTCCAATTTGTATGCCATAGTACCAATATTTTGCAACACCTTATAAGGGCCATAGTACTTTGGTGATAATTTATTATCCTTCTTGGATTGCTTGAGGGACATTTGTTTGTATGGTTGTAGCCTTAAAAACACCCAATCCCCTACTTCAAAACTTCTTTCACTACGATGTTGATCTTCTTTTTGTTTCATGCAATTTTGTGCCATGGTCAGGTTTTCCTTTAAGATTTGAAGAACTTCTTGTTGATGCTCGATGTGATCTTCCACTACTTGAACTTTAGATTTTTATTTTAGATAAGAAGTGATGGAAGGAGGTTGGTATCCATAGAGTTCCATAAAGGGTGTCATTTTTGTTGCAGTATGAAAGGAAGTGTTATACCACCATTCTGCCAAGGGTAACCATTTGAACCATTGTGTTTGTTTATCAGAGACAAAGCAACGAAGGTATCCTTCCAGACATTTGTTCACTATCTCGGTTTGTCCAACAGATTGAGGATGATAAGATGAGCTATGAGCCAATTGAGTACCCAAACAAGAAAATAATTTTGTCCAAAAATGTCTAGTGAAGATAGGATCTCTATCATTTACAATAATCTTTGGGCTGCCATGTAGCTTTTGAACTATCTCCATGAATGAGGTGGAAATTGTACTAACTTTGAAGGGATGAGAGAGTGCACAAAAGTGTGTGTACTTGGTCAGTCTATCAACAATCACCATGATGGCACTCTTTCCTTCAGACTTCGGTAAACTTGTGATGAAATCCATGGAAACCTCCTCCCAGCGGTGACTTGGGATGGCTAATGGTTGTAAAAGACCTGGGGTCTTAATTGTTTCCACCTTATTTTGTTGGCAAACCAAACATTTTGCCACAAACCTTTGAACATCAGTTTTAAGGCCATCCCAAAAAAAATCCTTCTCGACTCTATGGTAGGTTTTCAAAATTCCGGACTGCCCTCCTACTGGAGAGGTGTGCAATTCCAATAGTACCTTTTGTTTGAGTTGGGAGTTATTACATAAATATAAGTGATATGTGTACCATAGTGAATCAGTTTTCCATGTAAATGTATATGATGCACTAGAATCCTGCTACAACCTTTGAATGAGAGTCCACACTTTTTTTTCATTCTTCCATTCATCCCTTGCTTCTATTATCCAATCGGGTTGGATAATCGAGATAGCACAGAGAAAGGCCTCAACATCTTCATCCTTTCTTGAGAGTGCATCTACCACAA